>APFE030760150.1:159189-195826 GCA_000404065.3 Pinus taeda | reverse complement strand
TCCTCTGACACTTGCCTCTCTGAATTCACCTAGGGATGAGTAAGAGATCATCAATCTCCAAGTGGAATCAAGAACTATCAGAGAGAGGACACTAATCAAAATCCTAGAAGCTGACTGACCCCCCTATAATCATCTATATATGGATCCCTCATCACAGAGATCCAGAGGCTGGAATCTTGTATCTTGTAAGGAAGTTTTGTTGGTTTCCTGGTGCAACATCATAGTTTTGGGTGATCTAAGCTTTACATGAGGTGAAGAAGGGCTTTCATGCTGGAGGATGATGCTGGGTTAGAAAAATTGGTTGTAATCCTCTTTGCTATTCTTGATATTAATGAAGCTATTCAAGTTTTCCTCCACATTCTTGTATGTTTGATGATATATGCATTGGGGTGGTCAATATATATCTGGTCCTATATTGTTTATGACTATAGATCTCTGTTCTTCGATAGTATTATGCTGCTTTGATTCCACAGGTGCTCTTTGAAGTAGGGTAGATGAAGGAAGAGTGGCAAGGATATGTCAGAAGGGCGAGGAACCAAGAAAGGAATCAAGCACAAGACTTAGGTTGGTGTCCTTCGTTCCCCTCTTATCTACTTCTCATAAAGGAAAGCGAAAGTGATTTTAGTTTGTTTGTTTCTAAGATAGCTACCAGTCTTAGTGGGACTAGCAGCTCCAAGTGGACACTAGATTTCCCAATAACACACATGCATTTGAATCCTTCCGATGTAAATAACACTCCGATTCCACTTTCTTATTTGAGAAAACTTCCAAGGAAATACAAAAGTGCAGGTCTTGAAAAAGCTTCTTTCACAAAAATGTAGAACCTTGATCCACTATTGATAAAAAAAATATTTAGAAGTACAAAAGTGCAACTTCTTAAGTCAAATCTTATAAAAATTGAGGAACCTTTCCTAAAAGACATGAAAGGGTTTAAATAATCAAAATGAAAACTAACTGCCAATAAAAATTGTTGAGTTGTTAAAACTATAAATATGAAAATCTGGGATTTGATCCATGAAAATAACAATGCAATAACCTTTGAACTGATCTGTTGTATCTACTTGTTCTCTTTCACTTACAGCTGAAAAATTGAGAGCATTGGTTGAATTTTCAGAGGGTGACTCATCCTGGAATGTAGTTGTGCTGTGTACGTAGCATCAGAGAGTTCGGGAACCATGAGATTGACTGCGTCAGAAAGGCATTTCATGGCCATCTGCTAGCTATGTAGTTTGATTAGGGAAAACCAGAATTCATCCCATGTCAAGTTTTGCACCTTACCAATTTGTTCTTCTTTTCTTGCAAACTCCTATCTCCATTGATCTTCTAGTGCTTTTGCTTTCGGGAGTTTTCTTGGAGAGCAATCTGAGATCAAGTTAGCCATATACAAGCTATCATTTACTAACCCGATTACACCATTCATTGTAGCCCTGGCTCTAGAAGTCGCTCTTTTGGCTTTTATTAACTGTGATTCCCACTATGAAAACAAGATATCCTTGTGTGACTCTTGTATTTTTTGTAAATTGGCAGTGATGCCTTCTTCTGAATTTTTCCAAGAGAGAAATTTTGTTATCTTATCATCTACTTTTTCAAATTCCAGTCTGATGTCAACTGCCTATTCAATAAGTGATGCAGATAGATCACAAGGGGTCAACCAATGATATTTTATGGCAAAGGATGTTTAACTCCCGAGACAAGGCTTTGGTTACTTCCAGGGCTTATTTCTTGAATTCACTAACCTTCAGATAACCCTTGAATTTATCTATCTGTAATTGCAGATGTGCAATTTGATCTTCATTAGCCTTCTTTTCCTGCTAGACCACTGTTTGAAACTTGCTGAGTTCTTGAGACAACTTTTGCTGTTTCTGGAGAGCCTGCTAATCAATCTTTTGCTTCTCTAGATTCAACTGTTCTTTTAGTTGCTCATTCTGCTGTCTTTGCTCTGATAGCTATTACTCAAGCTGACTAATCCTTTGTTGTTCTTTTGTCGATTGCCCTTCAAATTGGGTGATCCTTAGATCCTTTTCCTTGATTAGTTGGCTGACTTCAGAGACTTTTTCGATTGTTACAACTGTATAAGCACCTGCATACTGAGATAACTTGGTTAAATCCTCAGAAGGGTTGAGTTCTGAGTCTCTCCATACCACATTCATCAGTTCGGCATGGGGAGTTGAAAGAGGTCCTTGGTCAATTTTCCTCCTTTTTCTTTGCCTTTTGACCACAACCCTATGCTTTGGACTGTAGAATACATCCATGGGTGGTATTTATTCTACCTTTAATACAATCTCTTCTGTAGGATTCTCAGGAATTATTTCAATATCATGTTGAATGTTGGGTGTGTCGACTACCCCTTCAATTGGAATATTAGTAATAATAGGCTCCTGTGTTGCGCGCGATTTTGGTGTAGTGAGGTTTTAGGAGTCATTTTGGTTCTTGATCATTTGATCGAACTGATCCCATTCCTTGATTAAGGTGGCATCAATATTTACATCAGTATCTAGGAGCTCAGTGGTCCTTTCATTTGTCTGCTCCTTCTCGGGACTCTTCTCCCTTTCGGGGCTCTTCTCCTTTTTAGGATTTTTCTCTTTTTTAGGGGTCTTCTCCTTTTCATGATTCTTCTCCTTTTCAATAGCTTGTTCTTCATTGTGGCCTTCTTTTTGCACCATAGGGGTAGTGTTTAACAAGTCTAGAGGTAGTGTTTGTAACCTGTGTGTCATGAACTTCATAAATCTATCTAATTCCTCTACTCCCAGTCTAATATTTGCTAGATGTTTTACTTGAGAAAATAACTCAGCTGAAGTGAACAAATCATCATAATCATCTTTCTCATGTTCAAACTTGGCAAGTTTTACATGAGAGGTAAAGTTGTAAGCCACTGCTTTTGGATCAAACTATCTCTTGGGAATGACTGCTAACTTTAAATTTTTTATCCTCTTTGTTTCTTTCTCTGCATGTTCAAAGTCATTAGTGTATAAGTACCACGTCAGAGGGGGAATGAAGGCAACATTTGTTTCTTGGACTCCTTGAAGTTCCTGGAAATCCCTGTTTCTGTTATTTGATAAGCTATTTCTTTGGCCAATAGCTTATAGGGAATGTACAAGGGGAGAAAATGTGGATTTGTGGCGCTACCAGAAAGACTGATGTAGGTGAACTTTTCTTCACTGAACCAATTCTTCATTGATGTTAGGTCAATACTGGCCTCATCAGATAACAAAGGAGTAGGTTTGTCGCATATGGCCTGATGAATAGTAAAACAAAACCATGGAAAATTCTATATAGATGATCTTTATAATGCGCCTTCCACAAACACTTATGATAGATATGAATAGGAGTTGGGTCTTGAGGAGTCCATTTCCATCCTAAAATGGGGTGATCAGAATTGAAACAGATGGTATCCATGATGTAGGCACTCATATAGAATGGGGGTATTATCCGGGTAGTCATAAACCTGTTTCTTCTATAATCAAGGATTTGGTTAGCCATTTTATCTGATAAAATGGTTACCGAATCCATGATATAAGAATTAATTGCAGTTTCCATTAAGGGCACCATTTTTATAGAAAACCTAGATGAATCAAAGACTCCAAAGAGTCTACATATCATAGCGCCAGCCTAGTAATAAGGAGATGCTAAGGAGTCTACGGAGTACATACCTGAAGATTCATGCTTATGTTTGTTCAAGAAATGCCTCCACTGCTTGATATGGTCCGACTTGACGTCGTTTTCCTTCGCGAAATCTTCTAAAAATGCCTTGTTGTAATCCTTCTAGGGGTCTGACAATTGGTACATTTTCTTGATATCTTCTACCCTGAATGTCCCGAACATCCTTCCATCGGCTATGTAGAAGGCCCTGTTGGTTATGTTGATACTTTCTATAACCCATCTTACCATGTCATTGTATGGTAACACTTTCGCTTCGGCTGTTATTCTGTGGAGGAAGGAGATGGCTAAATCGTATAGAGTATTTTCTGATTTATCAATTGAACTAGTCATTGCTCCTTCTTCTTCAACTTCACTTGGGTCCTTGGCTTCAAGTAAATTATATATACTCTCCCATGAAGTCTTGTCGAGGCCTGCATAGGTAGTATCGACTATCAACACCAATTTTACTGGTTCATCTTTTGTTACGACAAGGACATTCACTTTCCGGTATTTATTAGTCATTTTTGTTGAATTGGTGAGTTCAAACATGTTCTGCAAAATGAAACAGAAGGACGTAACAGTGGAAAAAACTTGTTCAAAGCTAATATAAAACACACAAGACTAACAACAATTAAGCGCAAATGGGTGATACAGATTTTTAATATATTAAGCTACCATGGATGAAATCCTGGAATTATTCAACCATAACTACTTTCTTAATGATTTCCCGTAATTTCCAATGTGATACTTTAATTCCGTAATGACATGTCACATTGCAAATTTATAATGGTCCTTTTAAAATGAGTATCGTGACTTCCTGATTGGTGATTAGTGATAATCGCATATCGCAGATCGAGAGGTACAAGCGTTATGCTTAAATGTTTCCTTTACATATTTGCGATTGCGACTAATGGTGAGCTGTCATGGGAAGGCAGGATGACTTTTAAAATTAATAAATCATTTGTTTTTTCTTTATCATTTATTTATAACTTTAACCCACAAATGTTTGTAATAGCTCATATTTCACCTTTATCGAAAAGCGTGCTTAATAATGAAATCACATTAGAAGATTTCAAAGGGGCTTTTGATATGTGTTTTATGATTTCAGAGATGCACAATTGCGATCGGATTATCGCATTGGAGGATTTATATGAACACTTGGAAGGGTTTATTGATAAGTAGCGATATGCGATTTTTAGTGGAGTTATCGCATCGGCGAATGTCAATGGAACACCTTAAGTCCAACATTGAAACAAAGGATTTGTGTGATGTGACATACTCCTTTTATAATTGTTTTATGATTTTATTATAATTTAAATTGGATCGGACTTTATTAAGAGGACTTTCATGGGTTAAATAGATTTGCACATCATGATTGTTATTTAACTTATCCTAAAAGAAAAAGACCTATTATAATTTTTTTTCAAAATTTTTATTGATATTATTTATATTCTAAAGGGGACCCATTTCTTATTAGAGTTTTATATGAAATTTTTTGAAATGGGGAGGGTTTTTGTATAGCACAACACTGACCTAGGCAGATACCTTGAATGTTAATCAACTCACCATTAGGGTTGTAGATAGCCCATGCTGTGGATGATAGGTTCCTGGTACTTCGGTGAGCACCATCAGTGAAACCAACGTGAGGAGCTGCAGACATCTGCAAAGCAAGAAAAGCATAGTAAACAGGAAATCTGTTTGAAAACTATCACACAAAACCACACTGTACAAAAATGAATCACACACTAATATACATAGGTAACCATGCAAGATGTCCTAAGCATAATACTTTTTGAGGAAAAGCTCGTTCCGGGGCTTATCAAGAGGATTTCCTTCATAATCAATAAGCTCATAGGCTCCTTTCTACAAAATACGCTTTACAATATAGGGCCCATGCCACATAGGTTCGAACTTGCCTACCCCCAACTTATCATTAGCTTGGTCGTATAGCAGGACCAAATCACCCTCAGAGAAAGTGCCAGGGGAGACTGACTGATAGAAATGAGATTTGACTTGTTTATTTTGTGCTTCGATGACCAAGGTAGTGAGATGATGAGTCTCGTCCAGTTGTTCTAAATATAAAGAGGCGTTCTTCTTGAGGTGATGTTTCAGGGAGGAGTTCAACAACTAACTTGAGTGAAGGAATCTCACATTCGATCAGCAATGTTGCTTCTAGACCATAGACCAGCTGGTAAGATGTGAAACCATTTACATCTTTGGTTGAAGTTTGGTAGGCCCATAGTGTTGTAAAAAGAATGAGATTCTAATTTGATTTGTGCATCCCATTAGTATGTTGAAGCATGGGGACCAAGACCTTGTTCATGGCTTCAACTTGGCCATTGGATTGAAGGTAATATGGGGGCAAGCCATCGTGGTGCAAGCCCAATGAAGATGATAGTTTTGCCATCATGTAATCTCTGAAATGGGAGCCATGGTCTGTGACAATGGCTTGGGGTACACCGAACCTGGAAATAACATGGTTAAAAAGGAATTGAGCCGCCGTCTTACCATCTGCCAAATATGTAGGCATTTCTTCGGCCCATTTGGTGAAATAATCCACATCGATGATAATATAGCCATGCCCCCCAGTTGAATGAGGGTTACATGTCATATAATCAATGTCCCATTTGGCAAAGGGACTAACGATAATGACGAGGTGTAGGTGAGCAAGTGGGGCCTACATATTGCATTGGTAAATTTGGCATTCATGACACTTGCGAAAAGCAAGAATGCAGTATTTGAAGATAGACAACAGAATTTTTTGAGCTGTAGCATAACTAGACATATGACCACCACATTCCCCCCAGTGGCAACCATTGAGAGCTCTTTCAGCTTCCTCGATCATGAGGCATCGACAAAGAACATAATCGACACTAACATGGTATAAAGTATCTCCAATAATATGGTAGGGTTGGGAATGATGCCGAATCCTTCAACGATAATCCTTGGTCAACACGAATCAGAACGTGGAGGTTTGGAGATACATGATGATATCACCGTACCATGGATCAATGGTGCCAATCATGAAAATGGTCTCATCTAGGAGTTGTTCATCTGCACTAGCAAGGAGAGCTTTGGAGGGAAGGAAACAAATAAATTCAATGAAAACAAGTGACTTATTAGATTTGGCCATAGTGAATACCAAATCAAATTCTTGCAGGATAATGATCCATTTAGAATACTTGCCCCCTAGCAACTAATGAGTCAGGATATAGGTCATAGGTTTGCATTCAGAAATCACTGTAGTCATACGTAAAAGAATGTAGTGCCAAAAACGTTGAACAACCTAAATGACAACCAAAGCCAACTTCGCGACATGTGCATAATACATTTTAGTGTCAAAGAGATTCCGTCTAAGGTAGTACATCACATGTTCTTTCCCTTCGTTTGTTAATCTAGGTTGTCATTGATGTCAATATGGTACTATTGGGATGGAAAATATTCTTGTGATATCATAACCTCATGTATATTATGATGATGTCCTTGCTCATGATGACAAGTCCTTGTTTGATAAGGATGTTATTAATGAAGATTTCAAGATATTAATGATGCCATTATGATGTGAAGAAGTCTTGTCCTAGATGCTTGTTGTTCATAATGTCCTAGATGTCCTTGAACTAACCATGAAGACACTATAACCTCTTATTGTTACTCTTGATGAAGAAGTCCTTGTTATTGATGCTCATAGTGACTCTTGATGAATAATATCTCCTTGTGATGATCTAGCGCTTTCTCTAACAAATTGATGAATGTTTCATATGGCTAATTACATTAAAATATCACTGAACTATCATAATGACCACACTTGAAAATGGTACTTGATGATGGTCTTGATGACATGATTGGAAGATTGTCTTGGAGCTCTCCTAATGGGAAATTTATGCTGTACTATGACTTATCACTGCACAAGTATATAGTGAAATTGTTGGATAGTTGGATATAAGATGATACACTCATGATATCACTCATAATAATATTGTTGAGCCAAACAACGATGACACCATGTTGTCCCAAACAATAGAAAAGCCTTGCTGTCCTAATCACCTTCTGCACATAAAAAAATTCAATGGAAGTGACAAAGAACAATGATTTGTGACACCATGGAGGCATCTTTCCATAATGAGTCATATACCATCTTAAAGAGGATTTTTTCCTCTTTCTAATGAGCTATTACTTGCCTCTAAAATCCCGGAGGTTGATGAGATGTTCAATTTTGAAGGTACAAAATATATATTTGCAGGCTAGCCGACCTACACTTTGTCACTCATGTCAGCCTCCCTCTAGAAAGACGTGTCCCTTCATTTCAACAACAAATCAGTATAAATACAAGCGGAATTCATCATTCTAGCACATAAATTTCGATGAAGAGCATCTTAAAAAAAATAGAACAACGAGGAGAGGAGGACTTAAGAGCTGTTTGTTTGGGTTATTCCTTCTCAAAGTGGGACAACAAATTATTTTAGCAGCCATATGTGTTAATAAATACCTCGGACCTACATTAATCTCTTCAGATCTATGTGGCTTGGAATTGCAAAACCATGGAATGTTTAAGGGCCAAGATGCCTAGTATAAGGCCCTCTCTTCTAGCCACAGAAGCAACATTACGTGAAGAAATTTGAACTGTGTAGAAGCTCGGATTACAGTCACCTTGAAGGCTACCCTCAGACCTATGGCAACTCTTGTGTGAAGTTTCAGAGGCTTGGACCACGCACCTACCTTGAAAGACTTTGGATAGAGAGAAGACATTTGTTAAAAGCTTTGAACCTAACTTTTAATTGCAGAAGGAAATCCGATCCTACAGTTGGATGCTTTTATTAGAATTTCTTTGTGACAATTTGTGAATTTCAGATCTCTATTGCAGCTTCTCTATGGTGACATATTGGAGACCTATAGTGGATTCTATGTGAACCTGTGATGACCTGTCTACAAAATCTTCGACCTGTGGACATAGACATCAATTTGAAAATTTGAATAGGTGGTAAATCTGACTTAGGAAAGAATCTATTGCAGACCTGA
This sequence comes from Pinus taeda, assembly GCA_000404065.3. Taxonomy (NCBI): domain Eukaryota; kingdom Viridiplantae; phylum Streptophyta; class Pinopsida; order Pinales; family Pinaceae; genus Pinus; species Pinus taeda. The sequence continues at coordinate 187,171 of APFE030760150.1, read as the reverse complement.
AGTGGATCATTGGAAACATTTTTGTAGACCTGTGGTCATTCGTTGGAAATATGTGAAAGCTTTTTAAGGAGATACTATCTTGGAGGAGAAACTTATTTGTAGATATTAATTGAAGGCACAGTTGCATCTTGGTTGGAAATACTATTTCTTTGTAGATAGTATTTATTTTGTTTGGAAACTCTTTGAGGTCATTTCTTTGGACCTGGAATAATTGAAGAAGCATGCTTGGAACTATGGAGCAAATTCTTTTGAAACATTGTTGTAACATCCCTGAAGTCTTGCATACCTTGAGGTAGCGTTGAAGAAGTGCAGAAGTTGGTCTTGGAGTCAATCTTGGATACATGATGCCTTGTTGAAGCTCTCATGAGGTGACCTTGAATAAATGTTTGGGTGACATGAAAAGCAGTGGGGACACCTTTTGAGAAGACAAGGTTGTCATTGATGAAGTGATTTGGAGAAGGCATTGATGAAGAGATTTAAAGGGCTCATTGAAGAAGATATTGGGAGTCATGACGTACAACCAAAAATACCTTGACAAAGTGAAGCAATAGGGTTGGAGACCTTGGGGTTGGTGTTTCTGGGAAAACTAGTGCCTTTTCGATCTACTAGTCCCACTAGGATTGGCAACTATTCTAGAAAAAAAAATCAAAGCAATTTGTGATTTCCTCTATGTATGATAGATAAGAGAGAAGCAAAGGGACCAACCTGGATCTTCTACTTGAATCCTTGCTTGATTTCTCTCCTCCTTGACAGAGCTTGCAACTCTTCTTCTACTTGTCCCGCTTAGAGAATACCTGTAGAAACGAAGTAACACAACCCCATCAAAGCATCTCGATATATGATACCATAAGCAATGCAGAATCAGAAATACAATGAGCATACAATGCCATTTACAAATAACAACATTCACAAATACATGATTGTACAGAGGAAAACTCAAAGAACTTTATTAATAATAGAAGAGAGGATTGCAACCCAGCTGTCTGATCTAGCATCATCCTCCCAGCATCAAAGCCCTCTTCACCTCATGAAAAGCAAGATCACTCAACAATACAATATTCCCTCTCAAAGACAAACTATTAGCACTTCCTTACAAATTACAAAATTCCAGCCTCTAAATTTCTCAGATAAGGGATCCGTTTATAGATGTCTGCAAGGGTGTGAGTCATCTCTGGGTTTTTGATTAGTGTCATCCCACTTGTTGTTCTTGGTTCCACTTGGAGATTTCTTGGATCTCTTACTCATCCCTGGACGAATTTAGAGAGGCAAGTGTCATAGGAGAAGTTTTTAGAAGATTCCATGAGCATCCACTTAGAAAATTGTCTCGGACATTTGTCCATTCTCACTTATTGCACCCCACATAAGGCCTCTTCAATATGCATCACACCTGGCTAATATAGGAGTCAGTATGCATCGCACCCTGATAGTGGAGCAACCAGTATGGTCTAGTTTTTGCCAGTTCTGAGTGGTTTTTCAGGTGGAACTTTTGGGGAATGATGTAATCAGTTGACAATGATCCTTTAGGGTATGAAACAACACTTTTGGGGGTTAAAGAGTCCTTGGTTTATCGACATATAAGATTGGGTTTGCAGTGCTCAAATATATCTATAACAGTTGCCCCCTAAAGCATGAAGTCGTAAATCTTTTGATGTCGGGTGAAATGCTTTATCATGAGGATCCGAGGTGTTCGACCTAGAAGGTGACCTATATAAGATACAATACAATACATCATCACAATATAATTTTCCATGATCTAGCTGAGGCAGGCATTCCCATGCTCAACTTTATAAATTCATTTTCATGTACATAGAACAGATAATCATCTGCAGTTGCAGACTAGTGATTCTTTATATGTAGAGTCATCATCCCTTAACTTGGATGATCATCTGTGCATCTTCTATGTACATTTTATGTCTTTATATCCCTGAATATATCACAGCCTAGATGGATGAAACTAGATCCGGGGTCTTCACACTCATTCAATCTTTGCCCGGTGTACAAGTCGATCCATGTGAAAAGATGTCCTAAAGTCGAACATGGATAGACATCGCCTGATTACCAGTCAATAATGTAAGTTGTTAACATATGCGAGAGGAATCACTGTGGTGAGCTCCAGTTTCAGCAATGATGTTGCAACTCCTAGGACTCCCTACTTTACTTTTATCAACCTGGTAGTTCGTAACAAACTTGGAAGAGACGATGGTATATGCATAAGTAGTAGCTCTTACCGCAGGCTGTCACTTGATCAGCTGGCACAAGTTCACTAGGAGCTTAAGCCAACTTCTATGAGGTCTTAGAAGAAGCTTTTAACTGTGATGGATGAAAGCTAACTCAAAAGAGGCTAGTCTACTTGCAGAAAGAAGATGAAAGCTGAAAGGAAATACAAACCCTAACAAACCCTAGTTTTACTGACTAACCCTACTTGTGCAATAAAAGAGATGAAAGCTGCTAAAATGGATGCCATTGACTCTTGAAAAGGTAATATGTATGTGGTTAAGCTCCTTCTAAAGGAAAATATGGAAAAATCATCTTTTTGTATTTTTGATTAATTTTATGCAAAATTATTATGCATGTGTTTTAACTATTTTTTATTGTGCAGAGGTTTATTGGCAAAAGGAAATGGAGTGGGCATTTGCAGGAGGTTGGGAAGGTGTGAAGAGGACCTAAGCGGTCCCTAACACCCTTCTGGAGAATTCCATAGTGATCAGATCTTGAAAAAATGCTCACATGAACTTCTGCAGGAAGTCTGCAGGGGATCTACAGGAAGTTCTATAGGAAGTTCTACAGGAACAGGCCGAAAGTGGCTTTTAGAGGGTTTATGGTGAAAAAAATGGTGGGAAAGTGGAAAATAAGGATGGATAATGATATTAAGGGGTCTAGGATCTGGTAGTTGAAGCTCAAGAGTGAAGAAGATGGTTGGAGTTGTTCAAAGGTGAAGGAAGCGATGTTTCACAAAAACATAGGAATTAGGGTTGTTTGGGAAAGTGTGGCAAATGAGTGAAGAAAATCTTGAGAAAGAGACTGGAATAGGTTGCTTGATGAAGGAAGGATAGGCTGGAGTGTCTTACAGGTGCTCTGCACACTTCTATTCAAAACTGATCCAAGCGAAGACTAAAAAAACAAAGATTTATCTATTTTGACCTAATTCTGACCTAGAAAATCAGAAACGTGATGAACACAAATTTATAGACAGGAAATCATGCAAGAAAGATATGGGAACTGAGCAAGAATAGATCTAAACACGAAAACACAATTGATATCAAATTTTCCAACTTAAAATCTAACACTAGCAATTGCATTCGAAGGCAACAACAATGTTTTTGTGGTAGTAAATGTGCATTGGTCTCAGTTCATGGTCCCAAGGAGGGAGAAATGAGATCAAGGATTGCTTGATAGCCTTTTTTTGGATCTTTTCTATTACCAAACTGTCAAATCAACCTGAAGCATGAACAACTATCTTAATCATCAAAAACAACCTAAGCAACAAAGCAAGATTTTAACCTAAATAACATAAATTATTCTATGAATGCAAGAAAAACACATAAAAGTACACGAAGGAGGTACTGGGCACTTGGCCTAGGCCCAAACCCAAGAGCTACAGCCTCCTAAGAAAGCTCAAAGTCGGTGCAAAGCGGGATTCATCTTCATTAATAAAAAAATAATAGTTACATCACAAAAACTGTCTGCAAGAAGAACTCGAAAATGTGTTGATACAGGGCTGCATTAAAGTGCAAAAATAAACTATTCATTGGCTAAAATACTAAGGCTTGAAGCCTTCCTACTTATGCAAACGAGGACTCCTGATAGTCCTCCTTAACTTTAGGAGCTTGGCTGCCCAAAACTACAGTTAATCAACCACTTCACTAGACCTGCTCGGTTGCCCCTTGAAATCATCTTTGATGGGCTATTGAACTCCAAGCTAATGGTGGAGAACTCGAGGAAGGGGTCATTTAGTGTAGGAGACATCCCTCCTATAAATCCTCAGCCTTGTTTCTTCGTATTTGGCTACCAATTTACTCATAAATGCCTGATCTTGGTCCAAAAATGTCTAAAAATATGCAACAAGCACGTATTAGACTTTGTGGTCAAGTGACTATTCCCATTCACTCAATTAACATAAATATATTCAAAAGCATGCATAAAACTATGGAGAATGGTGGATTAAATGAGAATAATACGCAAAATGAGCCCATAAAGTTACTCATTTCTGGGGCTCATCACATTGATAAGGATAATGACCATCAAGGTACTATAGTATAATTCACGTGGTGTGAATATATGATCCGATGTTGAACACCATGCAAAATATTTCGGCTAAGGGCCATTGATGTAAACCTATCACCGGAAGTGAGAAACTTGCCATTGAGGCATGCAAGCTTCAAAGTACTGAAAGAGTTGTTTCCAAGTCAACTTCTTGGATAACGAGTTGATGTCGACAAGAAGTGACCTGTCATAGGAGAGCCTTAACGTATCCCACATCAACGACATGGAACGAAGCAAATGATTTTCTGGAGGTGAAAAAAAATATGACAATACAAGGTTCAGGAATGGCAGCCATGAAAAATGGAGGGTGAAGGTATTGCAGTGGATGAGACATTAATTGGATGGCGAATTCTCTGAATGACTTCCTTTGAACATATCGGCGACACTAAGATGGATTGGTAGCGTTAACCCCGAAAGATGGATGGTATGGAGGACCAATGGTGATATGACTCGTGAATGGAATAACCCAACCCAACTCAATCATGGTGACAGAGTGAAAGTGTCATGTTCAAGAGTGACCTGCTACCAATAAAATTCTTTGAGTTTTCTTCCCTTTTTCCCTAGTCATTGCTGACCAGTACCTCTTTATTTTTGTCAAGCTTGAGGAGGATAACATATGCATGTTCTATAATTTTCCCTTCGGGCAAACCTGTCACTATGTTCTAGCGAGCCTAGTGACAGTGAAACTCGTTCATGTCTGGGTGGACAAGTTTATTGCTATTGTTTTAACGAGTTTAACAACAAGGATAACTCGGTCCTTTTCATGTTTAGAGAGTTTGAAAAGGGATGAAAAGGAAACTCCAGTAGTTATTTTGCGTAGCATAATCCCTTAAGTTTGAAAAAGGATAAAATAATACAAAAGGGATGATTTTTCAATAACTATAGTGAGCTGAAAAGACAAGCGCTCAAACTTTTTCATTAGATAATCCCTCAGGTCCAAAAAAGATTAAAATATATAGGAGGGATGGCACTTCCAATCACTTTAGTGAGCTAGAGAGGCCAATAGCTCGACAATATTTTCATATTTAACGAGTTTGAAAAGATTTTAAAGTAGACTTTTTTTTAGGAACAAGTGGTGTTTGGGGTAGCAACTGGGTTTCGGTAAGCTTGGAACTTCTCGAAACATGGTGATGTGAAGAGGGTGGCTAATAGGACCACTCGTCGCAGCTGTTCCTCAAAAAGGTAAACAATCAAGTGGAAGCATATGATTTGCCAAAAGAATGGAGGTGATGGCAAGAACACAACCAAGGCTCAAAAGGTTGATATGATGGCAATCACAAAGGTTATTTACCAAAGGTGGGTTCATTTGTTAATGAGCTTGAACTCTGGGGGAACATATGCTCAATGGTAGGTTTATTTTTTAACGAGCTTGAACCATGCGATAACATTGCTCATTTTGTGGTCAAAATGTTTAATTCATTGTTTAGCACATCATATTCTTTTGTCGGTCGTTCAACTTGCTCAATCACTCCATCAAACTGATTAGAAATACATATATATGTACGAAAAATGAGTTAAAACTAACATTTTGCTTGAAGTATGTGAATATAATCATAAAAGTAGTTTTACCTTTCATTTTCATCATTTTATTTCAAATTTGGGATTTGGAGCTCTGGAGTGGTTTTCCCCCTCACATTACACCAGTCAATTTCGAGAGATCCAATGGACTATTCTCTGCGCCGTCAGGACCAGGTAAGAGCTAACCCTGAGCTCTTCATTTTCATTCCATCCTTCTTTGATTCTGAGCATGTTTTTTCACATTTCTGGGCCCTTGGGGTTTGAAGATCTCGTTCCCCAATCATCGCACCTTGCCAGTATTGAAAGGTGTGATTCATTTTGAGTTTCCAACTGGCCAGTCAGTATGTATCCTACTTTGCTCAAAGGCAGGGTGCGATGGCTGTAGAAGGACATCTTTATACAATGATATTTCACCAAATGTTTGCCTGTTTTTGCTCAAAATTGGATCCTATTTCATCTTTTGTCTGTGTCTCAGATATTTGTTGGATCAAGATGGTTGTCACATGGCATGAACGTGAACATGAAGAACATGAAATGATTTCCTTACATGACCAGGGTACAGTTACTGCATTGCGAAACTGTGGTTTGCTCAAATTCTTCCACATATCTAGCATGAGGCAACAAATCAGTTTGTTGCAGTATTTTCTCGATGCTTGGGATTCGATCAACTAGGTATTCTAGATCAGAGGCAAATCCATTCCATTGACAGTTGAGGACATTTATTTTCTGACAGGGGTTATCAAGGCGTGGTGCCCCTATTTCACTATCAGGATCCACCCGTGGAGGTGAATCTGTGAGAGATTATATTCGTCAGTTTTGTAGAGATGGATCTCAGCCTAGCAGAGATGGAAAGATCAATATCTGAGATGTCACTGATCGGCCCTTGAGGACCATTTTATTTACCTTGGCTAGATTGGTTGGTTGTGCGGCTCTTCATTTGGCAAATAGATCTTACATGCAGTACGCCCTGGAATGCTTGGAACCAAAGGTGCTCAACTGGTGTGAGGTGGTACTTCTTGTCATAAAAGGACAACTCTCCAAGGTAAAGAATGGAAGATCCAATAATTTTGGCTACAGTTCCATATTGACTTCTTTTGCCTTGGAGAGGATTCCACTGGTGCAGCCTCAAAACATTTCACTGGGATTACTAGCACCAAGGGACCCACAGACGTAGAGATGGGTTGATCTTATGGCCAGACATGCTGGTCAGTCACATATTTCCTTCTCTGATGCCTTTTTTGAGTGGTTTGACCATCAGGAGATGGTCTTTGCAGAGTATCCATACGTCTAGATGGATTTCCAAGGTGACCTGGATTTGGCGTTACCAGCTAGTGAGCAGTGAAGTGCTCTAGGTAAAATGATTCGAACATATCTTTGTTTATCAGTTTTATAACGTCTTTGTGTTTTTAAATGTTATCAAGACTAATAAAACTCATGTGTGTGCAGATATTGGGCTAGTGCGACCAGTGGCATGCCCATGGGCGGCATCTGACGCTTTAGCAGGAGAGGCTGTAGGGAGGGCTGTCCTTAGAGATATGGACATAGTGGAGACCCTAGCAGTGCTACAGGATCAGATCGACAGCCTCACTCTCGGTATCCAGGATGTCAGGACTGATGAGTTACCTCTAAGATTATAGTGCCACACTACTGGTGTGCCAAGTCAAGGGACCAGGCTCTTGCGCATGATTGCACAGGCGGTGACATGTTATCACCAACATCATTAGTCTATGATGCTTTTTTGCATTCATTTTTGAGTTTCTGGGTCATATGACTAATTTCGTCTTGGACACAAAACATTTTGTAAAACTATAAACAGTTATATATTTTTTTATTTTTGGAGTTTTTATTTCGGTTAAGTTATGCAATCCTGATGCTAATGTTAATGTGAAATGCTTTCTTTACAAATGCTGCAAATGTCTATCCAACACATAGTTTGCTAATGAATTAGTTAATGTGTTTAAGTTTCTGGAAATGTGTTGATATTGAATAGACTCAAACTGTCGTTCCAAAATCTTGACTCTTAGGAACATACAATAAATAGCTAGGTTTCGAATGGAATAAACGCTAGTAAACTATAGGATGACAAGCAAGTCTAGCCTAACAACGAGTCGGTGTATGCCATGCGAAATGGTATCAGAGAGAAGTTCAATCAATGCGATATACTCAGTGATGTTGTTCATCGATCAACCAATACATATCCCCCTGAAACTCACTAGCTCGCCACTTGGAGCAAAAATGGCCTAGGCCACAGAAGATAGGTTCCATGTACTACGACTAGCTTCGTTGGCATACCCAACAAATGGTTCCAAAATGTTTGCCATCTCCAACAAAAGTGAAGCAGATTACCTAACCAAAATGACCACTTTAAAGGAAAACAAAAATGTAACAAAACAAAGAGATTACTACATTTAATCAAGCATAGTAACGTTTAAGATACAACCCATTTCAGGGTTGCGACAATGGAATCCCATCATAATCGACCAGCTCATAGGCTCCTTTTGTGAATACTCGTTTAACAAAGTAGGGGCCCATCCATAATGGTTCGAACTTACCTGCTCCCAATTTATCAGAGTCCTGATCGTAAAGCAAGACCAAGTCACCTTCTAAGAAGACACGAGGCTTGAAATTTTTGTCAAATTGTGCCTTGACATGTTTCTTATGAGCTTTGTTAGCCAACATGGCATCATGACGGGTTTCATCCAAGTGTATTAGTTCCAAGAAATGAGCCTCTTCCTCTGAAGTTTCGGGAAGCAGATCAATCGCAAGCTTGAGAGACGAAATTTTGCACCGAATTGGTAAGACAACTTCCAGACCATACACCAACTAAAAAGGTGTAAATCCGGTTGCATTTCTCATCGAAGTCCTATATGCCCACAGAGCTGAGTACAAGATTAAATGCCAATTCCGTTTGTGGACTCCAATCATTCTTTGCAGCATGCGCTTAAGGACGTTCTTGATTGCCTCAACCTGTCTGTTAGCCTGCGAATAATATGGAGTAGAACTATTGTGGGATAGTCCTAATTTGGTAGTCAATTCAACCATCATGTGATTGAGAAAATACGATCCATGATCTGTGACTATAGCTTGTGGAACACCAAATCTAGAGACTACATGATTAAAAAGGAAAAGAGCAGTCGTTTCACCGCTGTTGTTTAATGTAGGAATTGCCTCGGCCCATTTTGTAAAATAGTCAATAGCGACTATAATATACCCATGCCCCCCAGTCGAGGTGGGGTTATATGTCATGAAATCTATGCCCCATTTAGTGAATGGCCCAACAGAAACTACTGGATGTAGTGGTGCAAGTGGTAATTTGGTTTTGAGATCAAAAAACTGACAAGCATGGCAACTTCTGACTGCAATTATGCAATCTTTGAATATAGTGGGCCAGAAGTAACCAGCTCGTAAGATTTTTTGTGCAGTAGTGTAACCATTTAGATGCCCCCCACACACACCTGAATGACAATCATTTAGGGCTTTTTCAGCCTCCTCATGTGTGAGGCACCTTCACAGAACTGTATCAACACCACGATGGTAAAGTACATCACTGATGATCAAGTAGTCTTTGTCTTGGTATCAAATATGCCGTTGTTCAAAGCGAGAGGTATTAGGTGTAAAAGTTAGGGTTTAGAGATAGACTAGTATATCTCCGTACCATGAATCACTTGATGATATCAGAAATAGAGTCTCATCCACGATTGATGCTTTAGATGTTAAATCGTTGGACGACAATGGGAGGTCACAAAGTAACTCCGCGAAGACGAGATACTTCTTTGATTTGGATTTGGTGAATTCCAGATCAAACTATTGCAAAATGGCTATCCATTTGGAATATTTGTCCCTAGTAATTGACGCGACAGAATGTAGGTCATAGGGTTATAATATGACATAATGGTAGTTTTTCAAAAGAGAATATAATGTCGAAATCTCTGTACTGCTTGAATAGCTGCTAAAGCCAGCTTTTCGACATAGGAGTACTTTCTTTCTGTATCATTTAGGTTACGACTTAAATAATATACAGGATGTTCTATTCCATTTTCTTCTTTCACTAAAACCATGGCAATGGTTGTATCTGTAGCGGCGAGATACATGTTAAAGTCTTTTTGATAGTCAGGAATGTACATTAATGATGCTTTTACTAGGGAACCTTTTAAAGCATCAAAGGAAGTTTGTGCAACCTAATCCTGGTGGAAGGGTACTCCATTTTTCAAAAGACACATATAACCTTTAGCGAGTTCAGCATAATGTGGAATGAACCTCCTCAGAAAGTTAGCTTTCCCTTGGAGTTTCTGAATCTAAAGCAAATTTGAAGGTTGAGGCATGTCAAGGATTTCCTGAACCTTAAATGGGTCCAGCCGAATGCCGTCCTTAGAAACTATGAAACCAAGTAATCGACTAGAACCAACACAAAACACACACTTGTGTGGATTGAGTCATATCTTGTAGTGTTGGTAATGTAGAAATATGGCTCTCAAGTGCTGCAGTGATTAGTTCGCTTTCACGAATGAGCTGGTAGGTCGTTGAGATACGGTTGAATTATGTGCTTGATGTCATGGAAGGCGTAGTTCATTGCCCTCTGAAAAGTTTCCCCTGCGTTCTTCAAACCGAAAGGTAGTTTACGGTACGCGAATGTGCCCCACGGACATATAAATGTAGTCTTCAACTGGTCCTGTGGGCGGATATTGATTGGATTGTATCCGGAAAATCCATCCATGAATGAAAAGATTTCGCATCCAGCACATTCATCAATTATTTGGTCGATGAAGGGTGTAGGGTAGTTGTCTTTTGGACACACTTGATTTACATCCCTATAATCGACACACACTGTAATTGTTCCTTGGTTTTTCATCACAAGAACAATGTTTAATACCTAATCAGTTAGAGGAATAGGGTAAATGAAACCAACATGCAGAAGTTTTTCAACTTCTGCCTTAATGGCAGCAGCTTTCTTCGAGTGAACAGGTTGAAGCCGTTGTCGTACCGGTTTGACATCTGGTTACATCTTGATTTCATGTTCAACAATTCTCGAGTCAATGCCTGGAATTTCTTCATATGACCATGCAAAGACATCTTTGAATTCATGAAAGAGAGCGTAATATATTTTTAGTTCTGAAGGAGAACAAGATTTACCAACATGAATATTCTCTACAACATTAGGTTTGGTTGAGATATTAATGGCGATAGTTTCTTCAATATTGGACAGATTTCACTAGGAATCCACTATATTTACAGTATTTGATAATAATAATAAAAAAACTGAAGGATGATTAAGGTTGCTTGAATAATCTACATTGTTATCTTGAAGGTGGGAATGATGGTGGTAATCTTCCCACGATGTCTCCCCTATCATCATCAACTAAATGATTCCTTCGTCTATAGAATGTATACGAGATCAAGGATCGAAAGAGGTACCATACTCTAGAGACCTATCTATCCAAACACTCACTAAGTGTTGATTGTGTTTGCCGCCCAGGCCCAAAAAATTGATTGCTACAAAGATTCTATGGGGCTTGGGGGTAACACCTCACGATGATCCACACTATCAAAATGGTCATATTTCTTCTTTATCTTAGATGATGTAGAAGAGATCATATGACAAGTTTCCATTGTGGCCACTTCCACGAGATTACTTGGAGGCGGGAGGGCAAAAGTACCCATTAAGGAAGGGTCTTTTAGGAGACCTACTCTAACATTTTGAAGCAATTGAGAACTTCCATGGATCAATGGAATGCTTCCAGTAGCTTATGAACTATTGGGGAAAAAGGTTAGTTGGTCAATGATTGTAATTTCACCTTAGAAGGAAAATGCGATATTTCTAAAATATGTTGACACCACAGTGGCCATAGCATAAATCCAAGGCCTTCCCAGCAAGATATTATAGTCGAGGTTTCCATCAATGAATTCGACCTCAATTTCTACTGTCTTGCCCCCCAATTCAACTTGCAAGTTATTTAAAATCCCATACGACGTGTATGTTCTTCCATAAAATGCTTTTAATGTCATTGATGATCACGATAAGGGTGGTGAACCTAGTTTTCCAGCAACACATTGACATAATGCAGGTAGATGCCCCCTCATCAATGATTGTTCGATGAATAGTATTATTGAGGGCTTTTACCTGGATAAGGAAAGCGAGTTGGACTGGTAATTGAGGTTTGTATCCTTTATGGTTAAAGGCCACAAGATTAGAATCTGTTGGATCAATCCCACCTATTGCTGATAATAAAGCCTGCTTTTGGGAGGGGCAATTCTGCAGTACCTCAAGGGTCAACATAGCGGATGGCGATTGAGCCATATCCTCCACTATATTATAATTATGTGCTACTCGAGCATGAGGATTAAATGTTGATTTATGCACTACTCCTTTGGTGGCTTTATAGTTAATTCAAAAATGATGGGTGAAAATTGTTTTGGGGAAGTTGTTCTTGAACTACTAGGTTGATCTATATCCTTGTTGTTCAACGACTGTGGATTCCCATAATTTTTGTTCCTTGTCGATATCAAAGCATCATTTTGCTGTTTCAAGATGGATAACATAAGCACTTGTGATGTGGAAGCATGATCGATAGCAACCAGATTGGTTTCTGGGTTTGGAAACAGATCAGTCAACACTACCGAGGTACTTGAAATTTTTAAAAATTTCACAACCTCAGCTTGATGTGGACAATCTTTCGTGAAATTCTCATCATTACATATGTAACATGGATAATGAGGTTTATTTTTCCCAGTAGGTTTTTCAGAAGATTTTTCAGGATTTGAATCTCCCTATTTCTTCTTATTATTTTTCCCTTTCTTCTTGCCCCCTGGTTGCTTTGGATTCTTGGCTTTGTTAGATGACATGGCATTAATCCCCGAGGCAAGAGGTTATCATTTTATTTTTGACTAGAAACTACAAGGGCTTTACCAGATGGAGCCTTTGCGGTTTGTGTGCTTGAGGTACCAATGACGCCATCACCAGTGTGAGAGTCCCTGTTCAATTTAGGAGGAGGAGGAACGGAAAATTCTGGTCTGGGAGCATCAGGAATTTTGGCGTAGAGTGTGTCAGACTAAGTATAGATCAAGTCTAAATATTGGGCATGAGCAATGACTTGCGCTTCAGTGAGAACTCCTCCTTTTGCCACATCCTCAGTTATAGATGGTAATAAGGACTTAATAAACCACTTAGCTAAAAGTTGATCAAGAACATACGTCTTTACCATTTGTCGACGACATCACCACTCATGAATATGATCAGATATGTGAGTGGCTATTGTTTGTTTTCGTCTCTATTTCATACCTTATGGGTAACTGAAAGTGGGTTAGAAACGTAGTGGCAAGGGTGCTGAAGTTATCAAATGAAGCTCTAGGCAATTCAATATACCATTTCATTGCCGGGCCAGTTAACGCTATTTGAAAAAGGCGAAGCCTAATTGAATCATCATTTAGGGTGTTAGATGAACACCGCAAATGAAAAGTCATTACGTGATTCGATGGATCTTCACCTAGATTTCCATTGAATTTAGGAATATCGGATGGAAGTTTATGAGGAATCGCTGGCCATCAAGGGGCGTATGCAATTGGATCATTTGTCAATTGGTTCAAATCTAGTAATTCCAGAGTTGCTACAAAAGGCAACTGTTGATTCTGGTTAGGTGAAGCATACCAAGGATAAGATGGAATCGCCTGAGTAGTAGGTCTTTGCATACCGGCATAATGTATCTGATGTTGGTAAATTTGATAAGGTTGTTGGACATAACCAATATAGTATGGTTGTTGATAACCATTTTGAAAATGCGGTTGTCCATTACCTACAAAGCTTTGTTGCTTAGGTCCTCGGTAGGTTTGTTGGGATTGTGGTTGTTGATATTGTACCAGCCATGGTTTTTGGACCATTTGCTATTGCCCAATACTGGAAGATTGACCAAGATGTGGGGTGATAATACCTATTTGAGCCTGAGTTATTCCAAGTATGGAAGCACTAACCTAAGGTTGTGATTGAGCCATAGAGACAAGAGGCTGTTGTATTGAAACTCGAGAGACTTGAGGTTGACATACAACCAGCAGTGCTTGTACTTGCGACACAGTCACAATAGCAGGTGCAGTGGGAATATTCAACACAGGTTGGATTGATTGCATTGAATATACAACCCTTGGTTGTTGAGGCAGTATTGGTACCCAACCACTGGAGGTAATTCCAGTTTGACCTGAATTTTGTTGTGAACTCTCATATGGTTATTCCCCAGGAGGGAACAATGAAAAAGCATACAGCCCTCCATATGGCAGTAGTCCAATGTTCAAAGGATATATCGGTCTTTGAAGACTAGTATGCCCAAATTGATACTGGCATGCAGGATCAATTTGCTGAGTTTCAACATAAGAAATACTAGATGGGATTCTGGGTGAACAAATAGGAACATACCATGTCGTCAAAACAGTCCCTGAGTGGACTCCAGCTAGTGATTGGTAACTAGTTGGGATAGATGGTATACCAGCAAACAATGTAGGAATGGCAACAGGAAGCTCCACTGTAGCTGTATCAAATGATACAGTCCTAGATGTTGATGGTTTCTCAGACATGTTTATCCTATCCAAAAGATTTCCTAGCGATTCAATAGCAACTTGTAATGAGGGATGATTAAAAGAACTAACTTCAGGAGTAGAAGGATATAGATGAATCCCAGTCCCAAAATGTAATGGGGTACTGGAGGGAAGATCCTCTACTATATCCTCTATAGCAATCAGTCCAGGTGGAAGAGGTAGACTGTCAAGTCTGTAAAATATTTCTGGAGTCGAAGAAGGTATAGCTTCTGCAGTGATAGATACTCGAGGGGTGACACCTTCTGAATTCTAGGACTCAACTTCCAGATGTTCAAGTAAGTGGACTTCAGTCTCTGGATCAACACTAGCTGGAGCTGTTTCAGGTATAGAAGTGTCTACCGTTACACTAGGATTAGTTCTAATGTCCTCTTGTAACTGTGGAACTTTTCCTATAAAGGCAGTTGTACCAGAAATGATCAGAGTAACTATAGTATCTGACGATGTTGAAACACAAGTTTAAAATAAATCAGGTGAATTGGACTCAATTAAATGAGACCGTTTTGCCTGGAGTGGCTTTGTTTCTGGAGTCAAAGATGATTGACTCACTAGTCTCCGGGAACGACGGGGTTTCGATTGACTTTCTTCCATGATTGCAAATTACTTGATCAACTCAAAATTAAAGGGAAAATGTTGTTATTCCGAATTTAATAAATTTTAATGATTCTTTGACACAATTTTTCTTTTTCAATTTTTAAGAGTCAAGAAAAAGCTAAAGATGACTCTAGTCACCTTCGATTTTTAATGAGCCTGAAGTGGCAAGTGCTAAGATGGACCTTTTCTTTTAAGGAGTCGAAAATGAATGAAAGTGACTACTCTGGAAATCTAAACAGAGGTATTACCAAACTGTTGAAGCCCCGAAAATCGGGTCTACAACAAGGGGGATACCCACCCGGTCTGGACCTTGGTTAGCAGCTCCTTTTCCTGTTTGGTATAGTGGGTTTGACTGGGGATATGGGACCAGTTTCCCAATATATGTGTGTGTGTTGAGAATTGATATTTCCTTTCAAATAATTCCTAAGTAAAATGATTTTATTCTAAATCTAATCTTAACATGCAACTGTATTCTAATAAACAGAAATATATAAATTATAAACTAACCCAGGATGTAATCTTTCCATTATGAAATCTAAAATGATTTCAAATAGAAATTGGTAATAAAGATCATTCAATTTCTATGAGAAAAGAATTGAATAAAGATAAACCATTTCGTATAAAAATTTAGATGAAACAATTGTGAAAAACATATCGCATAATAAGCTACTCATATATTGAGCATAAATAAATAGCTATCACCGTACAAAAGTGCCAAATGATAACTCAAGCATTCACGCATTCATATATAAATAACTGAACATGAATATCACTTTAACACATAGGCAGAAATAGTTAAGAGATAAAAGTACCATTTATAATTAGTTATACTCATGAGCTTCAAGCAATAATGATTTATTTCTTCTTAATCCAACATCTACTAAGAGTACAAAAGTGCAACACCAGTAGTAGATATTAAACACAAATATCAATAAATCCTATTCCATTCATTCATCAAAACCTCCTCGGAGGGTGCAAAAGTGCATGTTCTGAGGACACGTTTTTGACAAATTTTAGGACCCTTCTCTAAATGCATGAGAAGGATTTAAATACTACTAACTAAATCTAAAAATAATTTATTACAAAAATGTAGGATGCGGTTTAAATGACCGTCCTCATTTCAGGCAAAAATAAAGCAAAATTAAAACTAAAATTGAATCTAAAACTAAATCTAACAACTAACTATCTGTGTATCTGTTCCTTGTAATCGCAAGCGTTCAGCATTTACTTGAGGAGACTTGGTTGGCCGACTTCCGACTTTAGCTGTCTTGTGAAAACGAAATCGGCAAATGCTGGCACCATCTTTTCAGTAGAATTGATGATACATTTGAGAGTCATGCACTAGCTGTGTGGTTTTACCAAGTATGCCCAGTAAGAATCCCAATTCAACTTGGTTAACCTTTTGATTGACTCTGCCCTTTCTTGAGCCTTCTGTCTCCAACTTGTCTGCAGTTGCTATAATATCTACATACCACTTGAGGATATATCTGATGAATACCACTGGCTTTAGAGTTCAAGTCTTGATTTTCACTTTTAGAATTTTTCCTACAAATTTCCGGGCTTACAGGTGACTGAGCAATTAGAGGCTTTCCATCTTGAGGGGTTTTGCCTAGCGGCGCTAATTGCGCATTAGAAACTGCCTCCGTTTCTTGATCTGGGCTTCCCTGGTGTGATTTTCGCCTCTTGCCCACTTTTTGTTAGAGGATATAAAGCTTAAATTTTGTGGAAATAACGACTCCGTGAGTTCTTGACCCTGAGTCTTAAATTGTCTGTTTGTGACATCAGCACTATCCAGTACCCATTTAGCCATGTCCATGTATGGAAGAATTTTGGGCCTCCCCGCTATCTAGTGTGAGAAAGAACATGCTAGTTCTATAATAGACACCTCAAAAGACCCGTGTGACCCTATAGTAGCTGTAACCTCCATTTTGGGATTTTCTTTCTCGAGTAGACTGTACATGCCTTCCCAAGTAGTAATACTGACATCTTTGTTATAGGTGGTGTCCACGTATAACAGAGTCATTTCTTTGTCTTCAGAACTCGGAGCTTTACCTTTCTTTCCCATGACATTTTGAACACTGCTATGTATACTTCTTTGCTCTTTGCTCTTGCAGTTTACAAATGAGGTGAGAATAATGATAAGAAAAAGGTGACGGGAAAGCTTTAAATGCCAAAAACATATAAAATATACCACCTTATGTGAAATGGCTCTTCGATAAGATCAAAACCATATTTCATTAATGATTGCCAACTAACTCATTGATTAACATTTAACGCACATAACTGGGCATCGATTTATGGGAAAAGCTTTTTGAACAACGAGCCTTGAAGATCTACAATAAGGCGATTTTGCGATTTGCTTCGCAATATCACAGATCGCGGAATCACAATATCGCTAATATGTAGCGTGTGGTAATCATCCATTAATGTGTTTTCTGTGAAATGCAATTTGTGATATGCGCCATCGCATATTGGTGGGTTAAGGCATTTCAGCGTAAGTGATGTTTGAGGCATGCGATGCGATGAATGTTTTTAGTGCGTAGTTCCGCATCGCGATTTCACAATCTTAGAATTCCACTTGTAGGAAGGCATCCATTACCCATTTTGTGATGTGATGTTTCTTAAGGAGTGATTTTATTCTAACTTATCATAAAACTTAAGTCTTTTTATATTTTTCGAGGGTATTCTCCTAAGTTTATGATAGTAAGTTTTATTGAAAAAGGAAATACAAGCATTAATCGATTTTTTAAATTTTTGAATAAGGGTCCCCACTTATTTAGTATTAGTGATAAAAATAAATAAGAAGGGGGGTTGTTGCTGGCTAGAACACAAACCAATTGCAAAACTGCAATATACACCTTGGTGATAAATTAAAGAGAAATTACCAAGGACTTATATACGACAGTCAATCTTCCCAAATGCTGTGTTCAGTGCATTGCGATCGATAGGGCGACAGACATGACTTCCTAGGGATAAAGGATATAAGCCTATTGTGGTCTCCCAATATATACTCGATGGTACAGGGAGCACAAGTCCATGCTAGCACATGTCGTATCAAAGAGGAGGAATCACCCAACCTTCGATGAAAATGATAGTTACTAGATTTTTACGACGCCAGAACACGTCTCTATCCTAGACCTCTAAATGTGTTGCGCTAGGTTCCAAAGGTTGTTAAGTTCATTGAAATTTATTTTAGAGTTGATCTTGCTTAGAATTTTGCCTTTCAATGGTTCACCGCATGATGTAGAGGTAAAATTCCTAAATGCAATCTATAATGATAAACAATCGTTGTTTATTTTTAGCAATGAAAATCCTAGCTACTAAGGAAAGAAGATTAGGGTTCTTTCAAACAAAGAGCAAAGAGCACACACTAAATGCACTTTTCCTAAATCATTTTTCGCACACAATATAAATGCAAATGCAAATGCATGTATTTTTTTCATTCCCTTAATGTGAGGAATGCCAAAAAAGAGAACTAAGTATAGATCTGAAACATTTCACTCAAAGCGACATTTCAACAATTTCTTTTCAAAACGGAAAGGAAGACTAAATGAAACTTTTCAATTTCGAATAGAAAATGATTTCGACACTTTGAATAACAAAAAATCAAATAAAATACAAATCAAAAAGTTCAATCAATTACCTAGAGAAGGAAGACTCAACAACACTTCTCTTTTTGACAAAAAAACGACAGTTACGACACTTTTTGCACCAAAACGACAGATCGATTTAAGTAACTTTTTGACAAAGGATTGTAAATGATGGACAAATTCATAAAAACATTTACTAATCCTTATCAATGGAGGCTGAACAATGTAATGCAAGCAGGCTTCAAGAATGAGATATTGTTCATAAGCAGCAAAAAACAACTAAACAGAGCTGAAAATAAAGACAAAAAACCCCAAATTTCAAGGAGAGAAATAGGATTACTCAGTCATTGCACCTGTGCTTCACAGAAACAGGGATGCATCGCACTTGATACGCTTAGGAAGTGCAATGCATACTGGTTCATAGTGACAGACAGGCGATAGGCCAGGGAGTGCAACTAAGATGGGTATTGGCTCAAATTTGCAGCTGATTTCAGTGAGTTAAGCTAAGCTATGATAAATAGTAAAGAGAAAAGTACAGGGGTATGACCTTGAGAAGTGATTGAGCTACCAAAAGGTAATCTATAATGCTTGTAATTCAGATGTTCAATTCATAAACTAAATTGAAGATTGACTAAAGCAGCATTTATCTACTTTGCAATTGCCGAGCAAGAGCAGGTCGAAGGCTATCTGGCTAACTTCAGGCTCTGTCTATAGTTTATAAAGTGAACAACAACAACAAACAAATAGACTATTTTCTCCCCAATAGAGTCGCCATTTTGTTTCCAGGAAAACTAGTGTCTTTTTGATTTGCTGGTCCCACTAGGATTGGCAGCTATCCTAGAAACAAACAATCAAAGCAATTTGCGATTTCCTCTATGTATGATAGATAATAGAGAAGAAAAGGGACAAACCTAGATCTTCCACTTGACTCCTTACTTGATTTCTTTCCTCCTTGACAGAGCTTGCAACTCTTCTCCTACTTGTCCCGCTTAGAGAATACCTATAGAAATGAAGTAACACAACACCATCAAAGCATCTCGATCTATGATATCATAAGCATTGCAGAATCATAAATACAATGAGCATACAATGGCATTTACAAATAACAAAATTCACAAATACATGATTGTATGGAGGAAAATTCATAGAACTTTATTAATAATAGAAGAGAGGATTACAACCCAATTGTTTGATCTAGCATCATCCTCCCAGCATCAGAGCCCTCTTCACCTCATGGAAAGCGATATCACTCAACAATACAATGTTCCCTCTCAAAGACAAACTATCAGCACTTCCTTACAAATTACAAAATTCCAGCCTCTAGATCTCTCAGATGAGGGATCCATTTACAAATGTCTGCAAAGGTGTGAGTCATCTCTGAGTTTTTGATTAGTGTCATTCCACTTGTTGTTCTTGGTTCCACTTGGATATTTCTTGGATCTCTTACTCATCCATGGGTGAATTCAGAGAGGAAAGTGTCATAGGAAAAGTTTCTAGAAGATTCCATGAGCATCCACTTAGAAAAATGGCTTGGACATTTGTCCATTTGCGCTCATTGCATCCCAAAGAAGGCCACTTTAGTATGCATCGCACCTGACTAGTGTAGGAGTCAATATGCAATGCACCTTGACAGTGGAGCAGTCAGTATGGTCCAGTTTTGGCCAGTTCTGAGTGGGTTTTCAGGTGGAACTTCTGGGGAATGATGTAATCAGTTGACCATGATCCTTTAGGGTATGAAACAACACTTTTAGGGGTTAAAGAGCCCTTGGTTTATCGACATATAAGATTGGGGTTGCAGTGCCCAAATATGTCTATAATAGTTGGTGCCTCAAAATTGAAAAGGTTGGTGCCTTAGAAAGTCCAAGTTGGTGCTTGGAAAATATAGGATTGGTGTCCTTGGAGTTCATGCTCATAAACTCAAGGTCGGTGCATTGGATAAGATAGGGTTGGAGCCCTAGAAGATCTGAGTCCTCAAGAAACCAGGTCGAAGCCTGTACCAGAGAATGGTTGGTGCCCTAGGGGTTGGAGCCTCTAAATGGAAGGTTGGTGCCTTTAGAAGATAGGGTTGGTGCCCTAGAGGCCAGAGCCTCACAAAAGTCCAAGTTGGTGCTTGGAAACAAGTTGGAGCCTAGGAGATTGAAGATCAGTGTCTTCATCTAGGATTGGAGCCCTATATATATTTTACTTGATTCATTGTAAAGATTATATTAATAAAAGCATTTATTCCTATTATTCGTTTTGTGTTCTAAATATAAGTGATCTAACTAGTAAAAGTAACAATTGAAAAGGATTACTGATTCACCCCCCTTCTCAATATTTCCAAAAATTGGTATCAAAGCCAGTACCTTCACTCAAAGCCTAATAGATTGAAGGTTGATCATTAGAAAACTGTTAAGTTATGGTATGTTCTATGCTTATAACAGTTTACTTCTTTTTATTATTATATTCCACAGATTAGCAATCACATGTACATAAAGTAAAGTGTAGATAGAACATTAAACGATTGACAGAAAACAAGCCAAGACAAGAGACACAAGATGTGGTGGCTAGCTAGGGTCAAACCCCACAATGTGTGGGGAAACCCTTTGATCAAATCTTCTTTTATCTTCAATAATTCAGCAGAGAGAAATAGTAAAATAAATCTGATTCATATCAGCAGTAGCAAACCCTAGATCAGCAACATCAACATTAGCGGCTTCATTATGAAACTAGGGCATACGATATCTCACAAACCGACCATCGGATTGACTTCATTCCACCACCAAAAGTTGCAGCTTCTAGAGGAGGTTCAGATGAACCTACAACGTAGTTTAGATGAGGAGATCTTCTAGGCCATGCAGGTCAATCTTTACTTCTGCAATTGTAGCTTCAGTTTCAGAAGTTTCTGGCTTCAAACTAGGGCAATTGATATCTTGCAAACTGTTCATCGGATTGACTTCATTCCACCATCAAAAGTTGCAGCTTTCAAAGGAGGTTCAGATGAATATAAAGTGCAGTTCAGATGAGGAGATCTTCTAGGCCACGCAGGTCAATCTTTACTTCTGTAGTTGCAGCTTCAGTTTCAGCAGTTTCCAGCTTCAAACTAGGGCAGTCGATATCTTGCAAACCGTTCATCGGATTGATTTCATTCCACCACCAAAAGTTGCAACTTTCAGAGGAGGTTCAGATGAACCTACAACATAGTTCCAAAGAGGAGATCTTCTAGGACACGTAGGTCAATATTTGGATCTGCAGTTGCAGCTTCAAGTTCAACAACTTCCGGCTTCACATGTGTGAGAGAGAGACCCATTTCTACGCAGAAGAGAAGAGACTCATTTCTGCACAGTAGAGAGAGAGATGTGATGAGAAGAGTGAGTGCAAATGAGGAAAAGTCCTCTTATATTTATACACAACATTGGTGTTTGAATAGATGCAACTGTTGGGCTTCTGAGCCTACATGAGTTGTAGGTCGGCTTGATAATAATTCCATAATTAAAATAAATCCATATCTCCATGAATACTTATTGGAATCGGATGATATTTATATCAATCCTACACCTCTCGACAAGAGGAATCTAATAAAAATATTATCAGCCATGAATAAGATGACCCACATGAAGTTTTTCCATGGTTTCCAATTTTAATACTCCCTCTCAACCAGGGAGAACTTCGTCTGCGATCTGTCTATTGGTCGTTACTATTCATCCAGCAAATGCACTGCCCTGTACAGCTTGACCCTTGCCCTGCTCTGCTCTATTCTGCTTGTTCTGCTTTGTCTTGTTCTGCCCTATACTGATCGGTACTATTTTGCTCTGTTCTGCTCTGCTCTTGCATTTTTATGTTCTACTCTGCTTTTGTCCGAATTATGAAGAAGAAGAAATGATTGAGGATGTATCATACTGACTCAAAGTCAGTCTCAGAGTATGTACCACTAGTCCCAGACCAGTCTCAGCTGACCCGAAGTCAGCTTCATAGTAAGTACCACTCCTACCACTAGTCCCAAACTAGTATCGTAGTCTCAGAGAGTGTACCACTGGTCCCAGATCAGTCTCAACCGAACCAAAGTTAGCGTCATAGTATGTACCACTCTCACTGGTCCTAGACCAGTACTGCACTGACATGAAGTCAGTCTCGGAGTATGTACCACTGGTCCCAGACCAGCCTCAACCGACCCGAAGTTAGCGTCATAGTATGGTACAACTCCTACCACTGGTCCCAGACCAGTATCGCAGTCTCAGAGAGTGTACCACTAGTCCCAGACCAGTCTTAACCGACTCGAAGTCAGCGTCATAGTATGCACCACTCTCACTGGTCCTAGACTAGTACTACACTAACACGAAGTCAGTCTCGGAGTATGTACCACTAGTTCCAGACCAGTCTCAACCGACCTGAAGTCAGTGTCATAGTATGGTACAACTCCTACCACTGGTCCTAGACCAGTATCACAGTCTCAGAGAGTGTACCACTAGTCCCAGACCAGTCTCAACCGACCCGAAGTTAGCGTCATAGTATGTACCACTCTCACTGGTCCCAGACCAGTACTGCATTGACACGAAGTCAGTCTCGAAGTTTGTACCACTGGTCCCAGACCAGTCTGACCCAAAGTCAGCGTCATTTTATGGTACAACTCCTACCACTGGTCCTAGACCAGTATCATTGATCCCAGATCAATGGAGGTCATTCTATCGTAGGGAGTACAGTATATACAACGATGCATCCATCGGTACTACTATGGTCCCTAACTTCATTTCCCCGCTCATTGATCAGATGAGATGTACTTCCCATGAGTCCGAGATTGCATGGGTATGATGCCTCAACAGGAGAACTAATCAATCCTGTCCTCACAGGAGAACACATTAATCCTGCTATAATCACCATGGAGAACACATCAATCCAGGCCGCCATGGAGAACACATCAATCCAGGCCTCACAGGAGAACTAATCATCCTGCTACACAGGAGAGCAAATCATCCTGTTCCACAAGAGAGCGAATCATCTTGTCCCACAAGAGAGTGAATCTTCTTATTCCAGTGCGCACCACTAGGGGAGGGTGAGTCACCCTGTGGTCGTATGTTGTTCCAGTAAGAACTGCAAGCCCTCAGAGCTCCTAGAGCTCAATGTATACAACATGCAAGACCCTTGTACAAAGGTTTCTTGACGACTCCAAGTCGTTTGGGAAAATCACAGATTAGATCTTTCCTCAGGGCTTTGGCAAGGTGTATTGACCTATACATCATCTTAATGTGATGGAGCCTCCTTGCTGATCGACTTACCATATCCCAGATGATGTCTGTCTGCTGGAGCAATTGATGTATACGAGATTCCTCATTAATCGAATCCCACCTCTGGTTGTTACAGAGAATCACAGTGGTATCCAATGTAAATCCAAATAGCTCATTGAAGAGCTTTCGCAACCAGACTGCCTCACACGAGGTCATGCTAGCAACAATATCTTCTACTTCGGCGATGCTCAAAGCCACCGAATTCTGCTTCCTGCTCATCTAGGATATCGAAGCAGATCCCAAGGTGAAACAACACTCGAAAGTGCTCTTACGATCCACCACACTGCCTGCCCAATCAACATCAGTATATCCAAGTAGTCTCACATCTCCGACAGTGTATCTTAACCCATTGTACCACGAAGATATCTCAGAATATTCTTGGCATCAATCCAATGAGGCTCAACCAAATATGAGCTCACAGTGCTAACTGTAAAACATATGTTCGGATGGAGGTTCACTAAGAACATCAATGCGAATGAGTTTATGAAACTCAGAGGCATTTCCCAAATCTGGTCCAACATCACTACCATATAACTTCTAAAAGTTAATATCCTCGAGGTAGTCACAAGATTGTAGTCCACCATATCAAATATTTTCAGAATCTTCACCACATATTTTCCTTGAGACAGGAAAATTTCCCTTGGCTTCTGCCACACTTCAAGTCCTAGGAAATAGTGCATCAGTCCTAGGTCCTTCACTTCAAATTCAGAAGCCAACCCCCTCTTACATTTTTGAATGAGAGGGTGTGCACCTGTTAGAAAGAGGTCATCCACATATAACACCAATATGAGATGTTTATCATCTTCAACCTTAAAGTAAAGGTTAGGATCAGCTTCACTCCTAGTGAATCCCAACTTCATCAAGTAGTTATCGATCCTCTCATACCATGCTCGGGGTGCTTGCTTCAGCCCATAAAGAGCCTTCTTCAACTTGCATACATGAGATTTTCGATCATAAATCTCAAATCCTTCGGGTTACTCCGCATAGACCTCTTCTTTGATCGAACCGTGCAAGAACACGGTCTTGACATCCATCTGATGCAGGTTCCATCCTTGTGAAGTGGTAAGGGCTATGATCGAGTAGATGGTCGTATATCTGGCAACAGGTGCAAATATCACATCATAGTCTATACCTTCTTTCTAGGAGAAACCATGAGCAACAAAACGATCCTTATACTTTTCCGTACTTCCATCTGCTACATGCTTTATCTTGTAAAGCCATTTGGAAGTAACAACTGTCTTGTCCTAGGGTCTGGGAACTACTTCCCAGACATCATTATTCATGATAGAATCATATTCTTTGGTCATAGCATCCTTCCATACTTGATGCTTGATGACATCTAAGAATGATGGAGGCTCATTTTGTATGATCGTGCTCATGATGGTCAGGTATCCCTAATACCTATTAGGTTTCTTACTTTCATGGAAGGTTCCTTGGGGTGCAACATGTCCTTCAGCATCATCAAGTATCACCCTAAGCCATGAAGGCCTCTTCCTAGAAGAGGAAGGCTCATGTGGAGGAGGATCAATCGGATCCATGGGTTCTTCTACATTAGGCATTGATTCATCATCCTTTTCTTTCAGTTCCCTGGTGTCGGTTTCTTGAGAGCTCCTCAAAGTTGGAAGATTGTTCACCTTGCGGTGAACTTTTCTTCTGGAGTCTTGGAACCCAATCCTTGATGAGGGCATATACGGCAGTGTTTGTAATTTCAGCCCATAGAAACTTTGGAAGTCTTTGATCATGTAGCATGGCCCGGACAGCTTCCACAATCGTACGGTTCTTCCTTCCCGCCACACCACTCTGCTCAAGAGTACGTGGTGTAGTAGTATCCCTCTTAATGCCAGCCTCAGATATGCCTAAGTGAACCAACTGTAATATATCAGAGGTCTTGCTTTGGCTTGAGGGGAACGGTCCCCTTTTGAGCTTTCCTTTGGCACATCCTGGACATACACCTTCTTTCTCTACTCATAATTCAGGCATCCTTGTCACCATTTGTCTTACACCGAGTATAGCTTTATAAGGAAGGGGGTCAAACCTCCGATGCCAAAGTTCGGACTGAAGAGATGTGTCATAAGATATGACACCTAGCAGACTTCCATCAACCTGATATAATGAATCAACACTAAACCCAAGAGTAAAGGCATCTTTAACATTATTTTTCCATATACATACCTTGCCATTTCTGAAGGTTACCTTGTAGCCTTTTTCTTCCATTGCCGAGATGGACACTAGGTTCTTTTTGAGGTTAGGTGCATTTAATACATGCTGGAATTTCTATCCTTCTTGAATGGTTGTCCTCTTCCTCGATTCCTAGCTCTCCTCTTACCTTTGCTATTGAATTTGTCATTCCTTTGATTGCCATCAGAGGGATTTTGATCATCATCCCGGTGTGAATCCTTTCTATCAAGGCACTCCCTTGCATAGTGACCTGCTTTATCATAGATGTAACATCGTCATTAGCCTTAGGTCTAGCATTTCCTTTTGATTTAGACCCGGAATTAGTTCTTTTCTTAGCATGAGAAGAAAAGGTAGCAGGAGGACCTTTAAGTATGGGCATTTCTTGCTCTTCTTCCCTTGTTTCTTCTTGAATGCATCTAGCCATTAATTCCTTGAAACCAGGAATTACATTATAGCTCAGAAGAGTAGTCCTGAACACGTACCATTCAAATGGTAATCCTACAAGAGTCGTGAGTGCCATTTCCCTCTCAGTAATAGCCTTCCCAATAGATAGGATATCATTCTTGATCTCAGTTATTCTTAAGAAGTATGCTTGCATACCCTCATCTTTACCCTTGATTTCCCTCAGTTTATTTCTAAGAAACAAAACTTGATTTGCATCAATAACTTTAAAAAAACTCACCAGTCTATCATAGATTTCCTTGGAAGTGTCTAGATCAGAGATGTAGGCCACCAAGCGCTTGTCGATAGAGTCCCAGATGATCTTATATTTTGACTTCTTCGGTTTTCCATTTGTTCCGGGCAGCAACGGATGCATTTGATGGAGGCTCAACAATATTGCCTCTCACATGATCCAACACTCTTTGATTCTCAAGGGTTATATCGATAGACATCTTCCATCCGTGATAGTCAGCTTTCTCACGAAGCTTGTCTTCAACAGGAAAGAGTGTTGAGGACCCCATAGTTCTTTTAGGATAGCCTTGCCAATCTTCTCTTCGATGATTACTCTTGCTCTTGCTCGGGCTTTGTCTTCACCTCAGCTCTGATACCATGTTAAGTTATGGTATGTTCTATGCTTATAACAGTTTACTTCTTTTTCTTATTATATTCCACAGATTAGCAATCACATGTACATAAAGTAAAGTGCAGATAGAACATTAAACGATCGACATAAAACAATCCAAGACAAGAGACACACGATGTGGCGGCTAGCCAGGGACAAACCCCACAATGTGTGGGGAAACCCTTTGATCAAATATTCTTTTATCTTCAATAATTCAGTAGAGAGAAATAGTACAATAAATATGATTCATATCAGTAGTAGCAAACCCTAGATCAACAACATCAGCATTAGCGACTTCATTATCAAACTAGGGCAGACGATATCTCACAAAATGACCATCGGATTGACTTCAGTCCACCACCAAAAGTTGCAGCTTCCAGAGGAGGTTCAGATGAACCTACAACGTAGTTCAGATGAGGAGATCTTCTGGGCCACGTAGTTCAATATTTAATTCTACAGTTGCAGCTTCAGTTTCAGTAGTTTCTGGCTTCAAACTAGGGTAGTCGATATCTTGCAAACCGTTCATCACATTGACTTCATTCCACCACCAAAAGTTTCAGCGTTTAGAGGAGGTTCAGATGAACCTACAACGTAGCTCCAAAGAGGAGATCTTCTAGGCCACGTAGTTCAATCTTTGGATCTGCATTGCAACTTCAGGTTCAACATCTTCCGGCTTCACATGTGTGAGAGAGAGAACCATTTCTGCACAGTAGAGAAGAGACTCATTTATGCACAATAGAGAGAGAGAGAGATGTGATGAGAAGAGTGAGTTAAAATGAGGAAAATTCCTCTCATATTTATACACAACGTTGGTGTTTGAATAGATGTAACTGTTGGGCTTCTGAGCCTACATGAGTTGTAGGTCGGCTTGATAATATTCCATAATCAAAATAAATTCATATCTCCATGAATACTTATCGGAATCGGATGATCTTTATATC
>APFE030760150.1:133817-154050 GCA_000404065.3 Pinus taeda | reverse complement strand
AAATCCCATCTCCCAAGTACCAAAGTTTATTTCTTGGTTATGGTTATGCTTGTACAAACTTTGGACACATGGAAAAATATTGTAGGGCATATCAAAAAGATAAATATTATGGTCCCCATCAATCTCTGAGAAGCAATTTTGCAAGAAATCATGAATTCTTATTCATGAACAACATATAATGATTCAAGTGTCATAACATTGGTCATATGGCACGTGATTGTGACTTGACTTGGGCTCCTACACAAGCTAGAACCATGCCAGAGAATAAAGTTACACAAGTATGGAGAAGGAAGCAAATACAATCTGAAAATCTCTTGAACCCTCTAGCCAACAACACATGTTGTTGACATGATCTTTGACAATCTAAGCATTTGATGGGGAGACTCCACCAAAGGAAGATCATGCATATAGTTAGGGGGAGCTTATGGTAATTAAGCGTTCTTGCACAATCTATTCATGGATGGATCCTATGAAAACCTTGATGAGTCATATCTCAACATTCATAGATCATCTCTTAGGAACACTCCATTGAATAACATGATCTCTTATCTATAATCCAATGAACTATTGTTGAATACTTCTTCCACTTGTTTACAAGACAACAAGTTTGCATGAGCTAGAAGAGTTTATGCAGACATGGGGAGTTGGTTCATCACATGAATAAATACATCTATCATGGATCACATTGCTAGAAAGAAGAGCACCATGACAGGGGGAGTAATGTACCTATGAAGAACTATTTTTTGAAGAAAAGAAGCAGCTTGATAGGGGGAGTACTTGGGCACCCCATTTTCCATTGATGTCAAAGGGGGAGAGAATGTTGGAAGGGAAAGAATATTGCCATCAATGACAAAGGGAGAGATTGTCAATCTAGGTTGTCATTGATGTCAATATGGTACTATTGGGATGGAAAAAATTTTGTGATATCATAAATTCATGCATATTATGATGATTTCCTTTCTCATGATGACAAGTCCTTGTTGATAATGATGTCATTAATGAAGATGTCAAGATATTAATGATGCCATTATGAGGTGAAGAAGTCTTGTCCTAGATGCCTGTTGTTCATAATGTCCTAGATGTCCTTGAAATAAATATGAAGACACTATAACCTCTTATCCTTACTCTTGATGAAGAAGTCCTTCTTTTTTATGCTCATAATGACTCTTGATGAAGAAGCTCTCCTTGTGATGATCTAGTGCTTGCTCTAACAAATTGATGAATGTTGCATATGGTTGATGACATTAACATATCACTGCACTATCATAATGACCACACTTGATAATGGCACTTGATGATGGCCTTGATGACATGATTGGAAGATTGCCTTGGAGCTCTCCTAATGGGAAATTTATGCTGCACTATGACTTATCACTGCACAAGTATATGATGACATCGCTGGATAGTTGAATATAGGATGATACAATCATATTGGATACACTCAAGATATCATTCATAATAATATTGTTGAGCAAAAGAACAATGAAGCCATGCTGTCCCAAACAATAGAAAAGCTTTGCTGTCCTAATCACCTTTTGCACATAAAAAAGTTCAAGGACAGTGACAAAGAAAAATTATTTTCGACACCTTGGAGGCATATTTCCATAATGAGTCCTATACCATCTTAAAGAGGATTTTTTCCTCTTTCTAATGAGCTATTACTTGCCCCTAAACTCCTGGTGGTTGATGCGATATTCAATTTTTAAGGTACAAAATATATATTTGCAGGTTAGCCGACCTACACTTTGTCACTCATGTCAGCCTCCCTCCAGAAAGATGTGTCCCTTCATTTCAAATGCAAATAAGTATAAATGCAAGCGGAGTTCATCATTCTAGCACAAAATTTTTGGTGAAGAACATTTGAAAACAATAGAACAACGAGGAGAGGAGGACTTAAGATCTGTTTGTTTGGGTTATTCCTTCTCAAAGTGGGACAACAAATTATTTTGGCAGCCATCTGTGTTAATAAAGACCTTAGAATTACATTAATCTCTTCATATCTATGTGGCTAAGAATTGCAGAATCGTGGAGTGTTTAAGGGCCAAGAGGCCTAGTATAAGGCCCTCTCTTCTAGCCACAGAAGCAACATTACGTGAAGCAGTTTGAACTGTGCAGAAGCTCGGATTACAGTTACCTTGAAGGCTACCCTCAGACTTGTGGCAAATCTTGTGTGAAGTTTTAGAGGCTTGGACCATGCACCTACCTTGACAGACTTCTGATAGAGAGTTGAACTTTGTTAAAATCTCTGAACCTAACTTTTAATTGCAGAAGGAAATCCGGTCCTACAATTGGATGCTTTTATTAGTGTTTCTCTGTGACAATTTGTGAATTGCATATCTCTATTGTAGCTTCTATGTGGTGACATATTGGAGACCTATAGTGGATTCTATGTGAACCTGTAATGACTTGTCTACAAACTCTTCGACCTGTGGACATAGACATCAATTTGAAATTTTGAATTTGTGGTAAATCTCACTTAGGAAAGCATCTATTGCAGACCTGAAGTGGATCATTGGAAACATTTTTGTAGACCTCTGGTGATTCATTGGAAATCCGTGAAAGCTTTTTAAGGAGATACTGTCTTGGAGGAGAAACTTAGATCTTAATTGAAGGCACAATTGCATCTTGGTTGGAAATACTATTTTTTGTAGATAGTATTGAGTTTGTTTGGAAATTCCTTGAGGTCATTTCTTTAGACCTGGAATAATTGAAGAAGCATGCTTGGAACTTTGGAGTAGATTCTTTTGAAACATTGTTATAACATCCCTGAAGTCTTGCATACCTTGAGGCAGTGTTGAAGAAGTGTAGAAGCTTATCTTGGAGTCAATCTTGGAGACACGATGCTTTGTTGAATCTCTCATGAGGTGACCTTGAAAAAATGTTTGGGTGACATGAAGAGTAGTGGTGAAACCTTTTGAGAAGACAAGGTTGTCATTGATGAATTGATTTGGAGAAGGCATTGATGAAGATATTGAAAGGGATCATTGAAGAATATTTTGGGAGCCGTGAAGTACAACTAAAAATACCTTGACAAAGTGAAGTGATAGGTTTGGAGCCCTTGGGGTTGGTGCCTTGAAAAGTCGAAGTTGGTGCTTGGAAAATATAGGATTGGTTTCCTTGGAGTTGGTGCTCCTAAACTCAAGGTCGGTGCCTTGGATAAGATAGGGTTGGAGCCCTAGAAGATCTGAGTCCTCAAGAAACTAGGTCGGAGCCTGCACCAGAGAAGGGTTGGTGCCCTAGGGGATGGAGCCTCTAAACGCAAGGTTGGTGCCTTGAGAAGATAGGGTTAGTGCCCTAGAGCTCAGAGTCTCACGAAAGTCCAAGTAGGTGCTTGGAAACAAGTTGGAGCCTGGGAGATTGAAGATCGATGTCTTCATCTGGGATTGGAGCCCTATATATATTGTACTTGATTCATTGTAAATATTATATTAATAAAAGAATTTATTCCTATCATCAATTTTGTGTTCTAAATATAAGTGATCTAACTGGTAAAAGTAACAATTGAAAAGGAATACTGATTCACCCCCCCCCTCATTATTTCCAACATCGTTTTCGTCTTGAACCAATACCACAACGATGGTGCTAGGGGCTACGGCTAGGTAAAGGAAGTATTCTTGACAGTAGTCTGGTGGATGCAACAAAGGATCATTTATGAGGATGGCCTTAAGATCATCAAAATAGTTTTGGGCCACCTTGTCCCATGCAAAGGGCGTTCCTTGTTTGAGCAACCAGGTAAATCCTGTAGCTAGCCCAGTGTAGTTGGGTATAAAACGAAGGAGAAAGTTGGCCTTTCCTTGCAGGCTCTGGAGTTGGCGTAGTGAAGATGGAGGGGGTAAATTTACGATAGCCTATACTTTTAATGGATCCAGGAGAATTCCATCCTTGGAGATGATGAAGCCTAGGAGTCATCCTGATTCCACGCAGAAAACACATTTGTGTGGATTTAACCGAATGTTATAGTATCTACAGCGTAGAAAAATCTGCCGAAGATGGTCTGGGTGATATTGGTGCTTATGAGAATGGGCAGGAAGGTCATCCAAGTAAGGCTGGACAATGTTGCGAATATCATGAAATGCATAGGACATTGCCCATTGAAATGTGGCTCCAACATTTTCAAGGCCGAGAGGGAGCTTCTTGTATGCAAACGTACCCCGTGGGAAGATAACGGATGTCTTTTCTTGGTCGACTGACGTGATATTGATATGGTTACAACCAGAAAAACCATCCATAAAGAAAAATATCTTGCTCCCAACACATTCATAAATGATTTGATCAATGAAGGGAGTAGGATAGTTGTATCTAGGGCAGACACGATTAAGATCTTGATAATCCATGCAAATGCAGGTCATGCCTTGTTTTTTAGTCACTTGGATAATATCGGACACCTAGTCTGTAAGGGGGATGGGATAGATGAACCCATATTTGAGAAGCTTTTGAACTTCACCCTTAATAGTAGCGGTCTTCCTAGGATGCACCAGGAGAAGCCGTTGGCGAATGGGCTTCACGTGTGGATACGTTGATATTTCATGCACCACAATGCTACCACGATGTTGGGAATTTATTTGCAAGACCATGCAAACACATCACGGAATTCCTGAAATAGACGAGTATATGTCTTGATCTCATCTGAAGAACAAGATAACCCAATATGAACATGTTCAACGACACTGGGTTTGATATAAATGTCAATCGGTATCGTTTGGGTAATATTACCTAAATTTCATTCCTACCATACTTCATGAGTAACAGTCAGTGGCAGAATGGAGAAGAGGACTCTTCAAAAGTGGTATACATGACTGTCGGGTGAGGCAGGAATGAGGAGCGATGATGGGTATCGATCCATGGTGGTTCCTTGAGAGACATGATTTCCATGATACCTTCATCAGCAAGGAAGGTCTCAGCTAAGGGATTAGATGATTCCAAAGAGCCAAGCCAGGGGAATTGAGAATACATATCAAGAGAGGTCTTCCACATATGAGAATTAGAGGATGTAGAGTTTGAAACCGAAACAATTTCCATGTAATTGACTTTGGCGGGAGTAAGCAGCATGATCTTGCCCCAAGCATCAACAAGATCTGGTGCAGGTATGACTCAGGGCTCAGATTTGACCGAGACCATGTTGACAGAGGCAACATGAGGAGGTGGGAGTGGAAAAATCCCCATTAATGAAGGATCTTTGAAGAGTCCTACCCCCACACTCTCATAGGCAGCACTAGAGTTCTTGACGTATGGAAAATTTCCATCCCAGGAGGAAGAAGCAAAGAAAGACAACTGATCATCAATGACAATCTTCCCTTGATGGGGAAAATAGATCACACGAAACAAATAGGAGGCCACGACATGCATGGAATAAGTCCAACTTCGTCTGTGTAGAAGATTATAATTGAGATTGGCAACAAACAATCTCTACTTCGACTTGCACTGTCTTGCATTCCAGGGTGATGGAAAGGTTAGGTAAGATGTCAAAGGGTCGCAAATCACGCCCATCAAAAGCTTCCAAAGTGTTCGGAGACTGGTTTAGTGCAGGAGAACCAATAGCCTTCTAGCATGCAGTTGACATGATGTAGGTGGAAGCACCTTCATCTATGACAATGCGATGCATGGTATTCTCGTTAATGATTACTTGAATAAGAAAGGAAATCTGATGAGGGAGCCGTGGAACATGGTTCTCTAGATTGAAATAGATCAAATTAGAATCGATGGGATCAATGCCCTTGATAGTCAACAACAAAGATTTTCACTATGATGGGTAGCTTTGGAGTACCTCGAGAGCTAACATGGCTGATGGTGCTTGAGCCAAATCCTCAACAATATTATAGTGCTAAGTAGCTCAGGTGTTGGGATTATACAAGGATTTTCGCAACACACCTCGAGAAGGTGGTCGAGTAGCAGAATCAGGGTTAGGGTGCTCGATTTACAGAGGGCCAGAACTTGGGGTGGAAAAAGAAGGAGCAGCTTCTTTTTCTTTCCTAGCCACTAGAGCTGGAGTTTGATAATATTTCGATTGGGTAGCCACATTAATGGGTGTGCTCATCATGAACACTTGAGATCCAGAGGAAGTAGATCAGGGTTGGTCTACCATTTGAGTCTGCTGAGACAAAAATGGATCTTTAAGGATAGCGGGGGTCCCTGTGAGTAGGCGACTAAATTCAGATCGTCGTGGACAATCCTTAGTGTAGTGATCCTCCTTGAAAATGAGGTAGGGATACTTAGGTTTCCGTTGTGAAGATTCACCAACAAATGATTTGGGAGGACCCTATTTCGGGGAATCAGATTTAGCTTTGCCTTTGCCTTTCTTTTTTCCTTTTGAGGATTTGTCCGCTGTGGTAGACTGGACATCGTGGACCTCTGAGGTTTTATCAGGGCCTAGAGGATTTTGAGATGAATTATTAGGAGCATCATTTGAGACTGACTTCTATTTGGAAGAAGTTTTAGTGGGGGTCTAGGATACTGAACCAATAACTCCATTAACGGGAGGAACAACTGGTGACTTTGATGTTGTGGGATCGGATGATGGCTGTGGAGCATTGGGTAACAATTCATATAAGGTGCCAAATTGAGAGTAAACCAAATCCAAGTACTGGGCACGGGTAATGGCTTGCTCTTCAGTGACGCATCCACCCATAGCTATATCATGAGAAATTAGGGCTACGAATGATTTGTTAAACCTTTCAGTGAACAACTGAATAGCTATCTTGAACTTGATCAAGCGACGTCTATGTCTCCATTCATGGATATGATCAGAGATATGTGTCGCAGTGTCTTGCTTAAGCGGTGTGAGCAAATAGGTGCTAGTTTCATAACGAACCGACAACTGAA
This sequence comes from Pinus taeda, assembly GCA_000404065.3. Taxonomy (NCBI): domain Eukaryota; kingdom Viridiplantae; phylum Streptophyta; class Pinopsida; order Pinales; family Pinaceae; genus Pinus; species Pinus taeda. Next base: position 147,231 of record APFE030760150.1, on the reverse strand, counting down.
AATGTGTAAGGAAAGCCGTGGATAATGAATTGAAGTCATGGAAAGTACTTCAAGGTAACTTGATGTACCATTTCACTGCAGCACTCGTGAGGGTTCGTTGGAAAAGACAAAGACGAATGGAATCGTCCACATATGAGTTCGATGAGCACCATAGATGATGTGTCATTACATGGGCCTGAAGATATCCTTTATCTTTTCCATTGAACTTTAGGTAATCAATTGGTATCTTGGATCACACTGGAGGCTAGTATGGCGAATGAAGAATCAGATCATTTGTAAGATTTGATACATCTGACAAATTAAGTGTAGCCAAGAAAGGTAATTGAGTGTTAAAAGGCATAGGAGGTCAATAGGTGGGCCCATAAGGAGGAGCCCATCCTTGCTGGTAAGGATTTTGACCACACAATGGGGGATTTTGGCCATATGGCATCTAAGGCCGCCCCCATTGTGGATTACCTTAACCAAAGGGAGGATTCGGACCTTGAATATCTTGAAACCGTCCATGCACAGGTTGCTAATAGGCAACACATGGGCTAAAAGGCTGTTAAGCCTATTGACCTTGGACATATGGGTATGGGACTTGTTGTCCCAGAACATAGGGCTATTGGGTCTGTTGTCCCTGAACAAGAAGGTTCTAGACTGGCAGTGCTTGGGCATAAGGTTGATACAATTGCTTCCCTTGGACGTAGGGGTTTTGTACCTGGTTCCCTTGGCCGGAAGGATTTTGAACTTGTTGATCCTGGATAAGAGGATTTTGCACCTGCCACTACAGGATTTGGCCTTGACCTTGTCCATGCAAGGGTTGACCATGCTGATATGTATACAAGGGTTGCTGCTGCCTGGGTTGGTTTTGCTATTGCAAGGGTTGACCTTGCAGTTGCAAAATTTGTCCTTGGGGCTAGAGAAGTTGGCCTTGTGAGGGTATTAGTTGAGAGGTATGCAGAGCATATTGCATCTACTGTTGTGCGGTCTGCTACAACTGTTGAAAAAACTGACCTTGTGGTTGTTGCAAGTGACCTTGCTACGAGATAATCTACTCTTGCTATTGTGTGGAAAGTCCTTGTTACAACAAAGGTTTCCCTTGCAGTAACAAAGGCTACCCGAGTTGGTGCAAAAATTGTCCTTTCTATTGCAAGGGTACTTGAATAGTGCCCAGGAAATTATCAAACTGAATCTGGCCATAGCCAGGCTGGATGTACTACCTAGGTTGGAGGGAGTAAGGTTGATTAACCAATCCTTGAGCACCATATGGAACATAAGGATTTTTGGTATTGGACTTAAGACCTCAGACCCATAGGGCTACTGATACTGAACATTACTCGATCCAGATAGACCAACAAGATTCTAAACTTGTTGGTATTGGCCATTACGTGATCTAGTAGGGTCAGCAGGGTTGTAAATAATACCAACAGAGCGTTAGTTTATACCAAACATGTGATATTGTGAGACTTTAACATTAGTGGCACCTGAAACCATAGAGACATTCAGGTTTTTCCTCCTAGGTGGTGGCACAATTTGGCCACTGACTAACGAGACAGAAGAGCTGGCAAAGAAAATCTTTGAAACCGTTGGTTGAGACTAACATGTAATTGGGATCAATGATACAAGAGTGTTTGGGATAGTGGATTGCACTAGAACTGAAGTAACAACTGGTTGGGAAGTCATGTTTGTGATGAAAGGACCTAATGTAGGCCTAACCACTGACATCCAAACAGAATTCTGGTAGAGTGATGAGGCACTGGGTGCGCCTGAAATTAAGTGTCCCAAAGACACAAAGCCAGGTGGAAAACTGGCTGGAATAACTTTTGAATAAAGGAAACCTTCGAGAGGGAACTGCAACTGCAATTCTTCCCACTTAGTAGTGTGTGGAGTAGAAACTTTGGACTCATCTGGAGAAGTGACTGGGGCATCGCCTTTGGGTTCCATGTCTGAAAACAAATGATAACGAATGGCCGAACGTGTACTTGGGGATAGTTCCAAAGGAACACCCAGTTGGTCATACTGACTATAAAGATGCTGTGGTGATATCTCAAAAACATCAAACAGAGGGTTCAGAGGATAGATAACCAGTCCAAGTTGACCATCAGCGGTCAGCGATTTCTTTTGAGTTCAAACAGGATTATCTAAAGATTCCGGGCCAAGATCAGTAGATGACCTTGAATTGAAAGTAGGTGGAGGACGAGATGACAATGGTTGAACACTCAAAACATTTGTGAGTTCAACATTTTGGTCCTCAAGCGACTTTGGTAACTCAAGAAACAACTCCTTAGACAATATTTTAGATGGAGGAGAGGAAGAGGAATTGGGTGAACCAGATGGTTCAACAACGATGACCTTGACTCAGTCAACAGAAAAAGTAACTTCAAGGCTTTAAAATGTTCTTTTAAGTGAACTCACAATTTGGTCAAAAATACTAACAGGATGTTTTGGATCGCAGTTAATCAATTATTAAGATGCATAAAAGACTGACGTTCTTTCATTTTTAAAGAGTCGAGAAAGAAACAAAGATGACTCTATCAATTTTGATTGGAAACAAGCTCGAAAGGACAAGTGCTCGGATGATCTTTTAAGTTTACTGAGTCAAAAAGATCAAATGACTACTCTAGATGATCTAGGTAAACAGGATTACCAGACAACTGTGAACTGTAGAATACCTCCTAGTGAACCAAGAAGTACGAGCAGGCAATCTCCCCGAATGCTGTGTTCGGTGTATCACGCATGCAAGGCGACTGAATCGACTTCCTAAGGATAAAAGGATTGTAGCCTAATGGGGTCTCTAGTTATATACTCGATGGTACAGGGAGCACAAATATGTGATAGCACTGTCTAATGCTAAAGCTAATGACAGCTGCTAGGTCTATAAATGTCGGAACACGTCTCTAGCCTAGACCTTCTAGATATGATCGTTAATGTCAAATGCGCCTTAGGTTAATTGAATTTATTTTAGAGTTGATCTTGAGTTAAGTTTCAGTTTTCAGGTCTTAGCGATGCTACTCGAAAAACCTAAAATGTAACTAAATGGGACAAGACCCTTTCAATTCGATGAAATGCTTACACTAGAGAGGGTAGAAACTACTCAATCAAATGCAAATAATCAAGCAACTGAAAATGAAATGATCTTTCACTACTTCAATTTTTCAAAAAATAAACTAATGAAAAATGCATTCCAATTCCTAATTTCTTAACAAGCACTTATCCATCAGTCCTTTCGAAATGAAAAAATTTCTCTTCCTATTTAAAATGTTGATGCAATCCTAGTTTTTTTTTTAAGAGATGTAAATCATGATGATGCAATAAGCTAGAATTTCATATTTCTTGATGAAGCAACGACAAAATTTTTGCGTACAATATTTCAATGAAAATTTTTTCAAGACTATGAGCTCTTCAAGTAGATGCAAACATGAAAAGAGAAGTTCATTCAGATCAATGAAACACCGACTTTACCAAAAACAAGATCGACAATGTAATCTATGCTGGGAAAAGACATTCAAACTAGTGAACATAACCTTTTCAAACTTGTGCAAAAAGAGGTTAAATTCATAAAAGGGACCAAAAAACAAATGCAAGGAGAAAACACACCCACAAGCGGACTTGATGAGTCCACAAGCTGCTGAATGCATGACTAGTTATATGTCCTAATGTCGCTAGCCATTCAGTGACTGGATCACTCAAACAACAAGATGACAAGCCAACAAGTATGTAGAACCAAATGAAATGTAGCTTCCTAATCAGGGAGAAACAGTTAAAAGGGTTCACGAGGTCAAAAGCACAAGGGTAGAACACACTGGCCAAGATTGGGGTCTAGCCCTAATCTTCACTTATAGAGATCGGCGCGACTACCTAACTGACAATAATCGCCAACGGCGGGTCGATGCGACTATTCCTTCATAATTCACACTAGTCAACATGATTGTCAGCCGATTAAACGTGTTGTCCGAGGGAACTAAGGAAAAATATATATTTTTTTTTCAAAAGAGGGATCAGATTTGCTACTATGAATTTTAGACTTAGGCCAGTAAGTAGGAGAAAAGAAACAAAACCAAAGGGAAAACATGAAACTAGCAAAGTTTTCACAAAATCATGAAATCCAAAACAAACAAAAGATGGGATCTCCCTAGCGGAGTTGCAAATTTTTGGTGAAGTAAAATTGTAAGTGCGGACATGAAAACATTCCTCTAGCTCGATAATGGGTCTAGCCACAACAGATACATTCTATGGAAGATTTCCTTAGGTTAGAATCAATCAAGAGGGCCTACCTCTTGGTCGCTTATCTTGTTTAATGATGTCCTTGCTTGCTTGCTCCAACAATCTCTCGCTTCCTTATTGAAGCTCCTGAAACAAGTAAAAAACAACAACATACAAACATAATAATAGACAAATTACAATTAAACTACTTAATGAGTCAAGAATCATCAAGACACAAATATGTAATATTACAAAACATGTAGGAAATCAATCGATAGTTACATATATCAATATCAAAGAGACATTACAACCATTCGTCTTGACGTCATAGTCTTCCTCTGACAAGACCAGGTTCCCACACACTCCTGCTAGCATTCCATGATGGCTTCAAACAACAATAGTTTAAAGGTTCTTCCCTTTATAATTCACTCCAAACCAAACACACTTCTCCCTCACATAACTAGATGGATAAAACTAGTAATACTTTGCTTGTCAAATCAAAATAGTATACTCGCACTCAGCCAACACTCTAACTAGCTTGTGCTTGGGAAGAAGGGAGGTTTATATAGGAAATATGGATGGGAGATGGATCCTATTATGATGGGAGAAGGACTTATCCCTTGAGGTAGTTCCATCATTATAGGGGAAAGGAGCCCAAAATGTCATCCTCGACCCCATCAGGCCAAACCATTTACCAAAATTCCGTTACAGAGCTTCTAGAGTTGGAAGCTTCGACTCTAATTTAAAAAAATTTCCATAACATGATTGACGCGATTGGAACACAACTCATTTGCACCAATCGGTGTGGGGAATAGTGCTAATCTCTGCACTTAGGTGCAGGGGAGACAAAGGCTATTAGCGCTGATCTTGTAAAATGGGCAAAATAGAAGTTTCAAGGGAAATGGTGCAAAAGGGAAATGATCTACTCATGAAGAGGGACATAATGGGAGTTTCTCCATGAAGGAAAAGCATACGGGGTTCACTGTAGAGGTCCTCTAGGATCAAGGAATGGGGAGTATAGGGATAGTGACAAAATGTTGTGTAACAAGCCTACAACTGGATCGAGTCCGAGTGAACAACCTAGGAGTGGAATGGATTGATTGTGATCGACAATCTGCCTTTATGCGAGGAAACATTGAAGCTTGAGTACTTGATGAAGCAAGAGAAAGTGCTATGAAAGGTTTGTAGAGAGGCTACAAAACAGGCTAAGTAAAAAATTTGGAGGGTGGCTATAGCTGCTACAATAGTTCCGCATGATGCAGAGTTTCCTCCTCTGTTTCATTGTCTCCTGCATCTTTCTCCTTCGTAGTCATCCATTTTGTTGGCAATTGTTTTATTAATGTCATCATATCATCTTCGCTGACCAATTATGGTAGAGAGTGCCATGTGTTCATTTCATCCTTTCGAGCCTATATATAAATCGTATGAAAGCCCGCTTTGAAATTCACAACAGACTTATATTGACAAGCTTGGTGATAATATTAGGTGTTGATTTACCAACATGTGTAAATCCATGGGTTACAAAAGAAAGAATATCCTATTCTCCTGAGCTCGTGATGCTTGCTTGATATACCAAATGGTGTTGTGACTTCCATAACTCCCTCTATACAGTTCTCTTCGAATAATTGAATGAGCTCTTGAGTGTTCAATACCATGGATTTTGCAATTTCTCAATACTTATCGGTTTTCGATCTCTCAGATAACACAGTGCCAAAAGCTTGGCGGGATGCAACCTTTTATAGCACTCCTGATCTTCTAACCCCATCATTATCTTAGATCTTGCTTAGATTTTGTTTATTAATTGCATATCTATCCCTAGATCCTTGCCAAGCTGTGTCCATAAATGCAACTTTCCGCTCCTCCAATGACGAGTTTCAGTTTTAACGGTCATATTTCTGGTGAAATTTGACGCACCTTTCTTTGTGGAAAACTTACGAATCTTGACATACTCCTGTCTGTCACGAAGTAACATTCCCATGTCGAAGCTCTTTTCTGTAGTGTAGTTTATAGTTCAGTGCCCATTTACAATTGTAGGTGGCACTAAGACTTTCCTCTTTTATTTTCATAGCGAAGATACCATGGCAGGGTTGTCCCTATAAAATTTCAACCTTCTACCAATCACCTTCCCCAGTATCAATTCTCCATTCAACCTCATTAACTAAACTGCACCTCCATTCGTGATATGCTTGATAATATAGGGGCCCAACCAATGCATCTTAAACTTTCCTGGGAACTTTGTGAACTTATTGTCATAGAGAAGGATAATATTTCCTTCCTGGAACATCTTCTTCTTGATTTGTCAGTCGTGCTAATCTTTTTCTATTTCTTTCTACACTTGCTGATGAAATCCTCCTATAAATCCGTCTTCTTCCAGAGAATGTAACTGTGACATCCTTTCTTCCATTATGTCGGGGTTGACCATGTCTGTAAAGGCTGCAATTCTTAAGCTTGGCACAATATACTCCATGGGAATCACAAAAGGTTTCCCATAAACCAATTTGAAACGTGTCTGACCTATAAACTTCTTGCATGTGGTTTTATAAGACCATAAAACCAATGGAATTCTCAGATCCTAGTCATATTTGTTCACATTGCATACTTTAGTTAGTGCATTCTCCAAATCTTGCTAAAAGCTTTGACTGTGCCGTTTTTCTTGAAGGTGATATGGAGTGCTATTCCGATGATACACCTGGAATTATTTAGTCAATGCCTTAATGGTATTATTAAGGAAATGTGATTCTTGATCACTCATCAAAACCTTTGGACACCCAAATCTGGACAAAACATAGAAACTTCGCTGAGTCCTTTTGATTCTTTTATGTCGATATTGCATAGATCTTTATCTTCTTCTGAAATAATTTTATAGCATTCTAGTGCATGTTTTAGCTGTGCAATCCAATATGGTTGCTGCCATGTCAACGAAGTTGCATTCCATAAGATATTTTCTCTGATTGTCTGAAGAGTTGAGTCTATACATGGGAAATCATCTTCGAAACTAAGTGTTAATATAAATTTCAACCAAATCTACCCAAATTACAGTACCATGGCATAGTTCTGTTTCTAGGTACTAGTTCATAGGAATTATCTCTAATGTGTAGATAAACCCGTGCACCCATTCCTATTGTGGAATTTCTTCCCATACTATAGTGCATAGGTGAATATGCTGCCTAGGGTCAGCTTTACCATCATACTTCACTTCTATTTTTGTATCTATTGACCCAAACCTGATCCATATTAATCTTCGACACGGATGCCAATCTGATATATTTCTTTTATGTACACCCCACTGATGAGCACCAGTATTGCAGCAAGAATGTTGCAACTCCTGGGGCTACCAAATTTACTTTATCAACCCGAGGTTCGTACAAAATTGGAGGTGATAGTGTTGTATACACAAGTAAATGTGATGGGTCTTCTCTTTGTCACTGCTAAGTTGGTAATAAAACACTAAGGTTTTTCAAACCAGACTTCTATGGATTCAGAAGAAGCTTGATTACCAATGAGGAAAAGAGAAGTCTACACTAAGATAAATCTTGTCTACTGTAGTAAGGAAATATACTGAAATCAAATGCTAAAACACCAATTTTCTAGCTAACTGCTAAGAGGATTTGATTCAAAAGAATGATAAGTTAACATAGATGCAATCCTACTATCCTAGGCATGCAAATTAAAACATAAAAAATTCTACTGTTGTGCATGTAAATGAACAAAATAAATCTGTTTTTATTTTTTTCTTTTTTATGTGAAAGTGTGAAAGATAATCACTTTTGGTGATGTGGTACATGGCTTAAGGATGATGGTGAATGGTTAGAAGGTTGGGAATCCAGTGGGGTTCCTTAGAGGCTTTTCCCTTAATTCGACCTCAAAATAGGCCACTACAAGTGAACCCGCAGGATGTCCTGAAAACCTACAGGATCCCCTGTATTTCTACAAGATACAACCGAGAGAAGAAGGATGGATGTTGAAGGTGATGAGAGGCTTAGGTAAGGTGGTTGGTGGATGTAATGAGGCAAGGGAGTGCCTAGGACCACTTCATAACTCAAAACCAAAGTTGGGAGATGACTGGATTTGCTCAACAAGCTTGGAAAAGTATTCTTGTGAAATGATTGGTGAGGGTTTTAGTGAAGGAAACAAATGATCATGGGTGGATGAAGGTGGAATGAGGTTGCTGATCATGAAATATATATGTACTTTTGAAACACCTTCACTGCATCAAACGTTGACATTTACCCAGAAATCATGTAAACAAGAAGAATTTCTATTATCTAAGGAAACAAATTTCATGAGCTAGATGCCTACTTCATGCACGAGGAAAACTTGCAGAAAAAGATGGAACATTGATGAGATCTAATGTAAGACTAAAGATAGAAGAAATGATAACTAAATCATACTCTTGCAAACTGATAGAGTGTTGGACTAAGTACATAAAACCCTAAATTCCATGAGAAAGTAGAATTATGTCTTTTTGGGGCTGCATAGGAGTTATTTCCTCAAACCATGATCCCTGAAGGAAGGATTGAGGCAAAATACACCTACTAACAACTTTTTGATGATCCTTTATCTCTTCTAAGCTACTGGTATGTTAGTTTCAGTCTTTGAAGCCTTCCTCCAGTGATCAAACATGCTCTTACAAAGTGATTTTAAGGTGTCAAGGTCAAATTTTGTCATTTCAGTGAGTCTTCAAGTAAAATTTGGTCTCTAGGTATTAGGTCTAGGATTTGTTCTCACTTCTTTCAAAGTTTTCCAAATTTCAGTCCATGTCACCATTCAGATGAGTGTACCATCATTCAGAGAGTTTTCATCATCATTTCAGGTTCCAATGGGTCATTTTACACCTTGTTCATGTTTCAGTTGTGCTTGGGTGAGACTCATTTCCCTCTCCTAGGGTTTTGAAGGTAATTTCTCTTGGATGGTCAAATCATCAAAAAATCTTGCATTTTGATGCTCATACACCTTCCAATATCCTTAATGTACATTATTAAACACTTCCCATCACTGATATCCCTCAAATTCCTCATTTCCCCACAAACCCTAGTTTCTTGCTACAATTTGACAATTTTCTAGGCTAAGCCTGTGTTTTTCCCTTTTGGACCCCTTCCCCTCACTCAATCTTTGAAATTCCATTTTCCCCTATTTCCTAACATCCCTCTCTACTTCCCAAATTTTTCTTAAGAATTTAGAAGCCCCTTATCCGTTTCATTTCACTTCATTTCGAAAAATCCCCTGTTCCACACATTGGGATAGGTTTTACTCAATGATGTTTCTGAGCAATAAACAATGAATTTGGAAAACATGAGAGAGGTTTTTGTCCATAATAGACCAAGGAAATAAATCCTCCTTCACGTTTTACACAGGTGTCATGGTTTTAGAGAAATGTCAAAAATAAAGTTGCCTCAAGAGGGTTGCTGCACCTCTGGAGTGGCCTTGGGAAAATAAATATTTCTCCTATCTTAGTTGGCCAAATGACTTTCTTGATGAGTCAAATGATAACTATACACAAAGAGCTTCCCAATGAGCTATAATGCGCTCAATTCAGAGTTGAGGAAGACCTTCAAACGTTGATTGCAACAACACTCTGCATTTAGGTAGCCTCATTTTGCACATTTTGATCAGTCTTGGGAGATTGGCCTTTTGACAGGGAAAATTACCTCCAAATTGGAAAATTCAATATGTTTTGGAAATTATACTCGATAATATTTCCAATGAGCTATCCCACACCCAATTTGGACACAGGGAAGGCCTCCAAAACTGGTCTGCCAAAAGGCACTGCGCACTTGTTACAAGAAGGAGAATTGCCTCAAAAATCCTCCAAACTTCCTAAAAAGCAAATTGATGCCTGTTCCAAGTAAGTAGATCACTCCTCCTTGCTGAGGAAGGTTATGTTTGGTGGCTTGGATGTGTTTGGTTTTCTTGAGAGCAAACCCTAGCTAAATAGTTAACACAAATGCTAGCTAGTTGCTAAATCATCTCTTGCAAGTTATTGAAGGTCATTTGCTCTTCTTTCTCACTTCATTCATATTGAGCTTGTCAAATCCCATTACCTCTCCCTAAAGTCATCAACATTCACCCCCCAAACCCCACTCCCATTTACCAAACCCTAGCCCTATACCCTATTCTCAAACCCTAACTCCCACATTCTACTCTTTCATTACATCCACTTCACTATCAAACCCCTTATCTCACATTCATAACACCATTCACTTCCCTCATTTCCCAAAAGAAACCCTTCCTCCTAGCATTCACTTCCTTATACACACTGCGTACCTCATATTTCAAAATCTCTTCATACTCATCTGCTTTCACTTCAAATTCATAAGCATGGATATAGATTTAGATTATGAGAGGCAAGAGGAAACTCTCAGTGATTCTTCCAGAGAAGCTCATGTACCAAGAGAGCCACACAAAAGGGTAAGATCATCCAGGAGAAAATTATCATTCTCACAGAGTTGCTTGCTTGTCCTCTTGCTATATCTTGTTTTAGACATCATTCTTGCTATGAGCTTTCCCGGTTGTTTGTCACTCATCTACATAATGGCCAACTGAACCATGCTAGTGTCTCCTTCACCTCGTCACCTACCACTGTCTCAGAAGCAACAGGCATTCCAAATGTTGGTGAAGAGTGGAACAAAGGACAGTATGTTGACAATATAATGAAGAGGCTTAAGGCTAAGTTGAAAAAGGGCCTTAAGAAAGCAAAAAGAGAATGATAAAATCAAAGATCTTGGCTGAAGCATCATTGTCCCATCAAAGCACCTAACAAGGATCACTCATGCCAAATTTCAAGAAATTTGGAGCAGTTTATGTCATTTTTGAAATTTTTAATGTGAAAAATAGGCTTTTTCAGGCGATGCGCTTTTATTGGGGACATCTTCTTGCAAGATGGCTTATATATTTTGAATTAGCATGGAAAAATATGAAAGATCAGAAATGGTTGAGAATTTTGGACAAGTTCTAGGTCTCCAAAAGGGCAAAAAACACTCAAAAAGTGCCCTCTCTACCACTTTTTTGCCACACATGAAGCAATCTTGGGTGAATCAATTTTTTGAGAGGAAAATGGATTGAAAATTCAAAAATTCATATTGTTCCAGAAAGTATACTCGCCAAGCTTTCCAACGAGCTATCTTGCACCTGATTTGGACTCTGGGAAGCGTTCCAAAATTGGCCTTGAAAAAGCGCTATGCATAGGATCAGTGGCACTGCGCATAGGATGAATTTTGCCAGTTTTGCCTGATTTTCCAGATTTAGCCTAGTTTTCTCTAATTGACTTTTTCTTGCTGTCTTGGTGAAATTAGCATGGTAGATGATGTAACTTGATGTAATTATGGATGTAAAACACTTAATAGGGTAGATACATCAAGTCAAAGGTGGTTTTGAGCTGAATGAATCAGTTTCCATGGTTTTAGAGGTAAGCTGTTCCACTACCTATATTCCTGTTCCTAGTTTAGATATGGTCGAAACCACCCCTCTTCTCATGGATTCGACCTTGATAGCTAGATTGAGTAGTTTCCTTGCCTATATCATGTAATTTTGATTCATTTTTAAAGGTTGGACTTTGGCAGAAGTGTTGGACTCACTGAACATTTTGTATCAGCAGTTGGCAAGAAATAAAACCAACTTTCACAACTATTTTTGTGGGATTCTTGTGATAGTGAGTTTATGTATTATTTCTTCTTTGTAATAAGTTTTTCTGGATGTTTTATATGTATCCACATCTCTCTCTTTCTTCTAAACTAAATGAATCAAGGTGAATAGACAAAATACACTAGATTTACAATGCTTATCTTGGGAATGCGCTTAGTTTTCAATGTTTTCACTGTTTGAAGAGGATTCATAGTTTCTTGTGCCCTCCTCAACTCCTCAGTTGTCTTGCTCTACCATATCAATCGATTTCTAGTACATAAGTGCTTGTCTACCTCACCCCACAGAACATGATTGTATCCCTGAGCTGATTTCCCGGACCCATCTGCCTTCTCCAATTGATCCAGTAACCAAAACCTAAAAATCAAACCAGAAACCCTAATCTTCTATACCTAGCCTAAAATTAGCATTCATTTCAGTCATCTCAAGCCCTAATTTCTATATTCTAATTGAGATTGATAAGGAGAGCCCTCTCCCGTCTTGGTAGGGCTAACTACTAGGTTAAGCTTGGTTTGATGTTACCCTAGACCTGCCTTCTTTCAGCCTGAGGTAGATTTAGGCACTAACATGCTGAATTAAATCACAAATGGAAGCAAACTAATCAAATCTACAACTACTTGCAATGAAATAATTCTACAGAGAATTCAACTATGAAATCAACTAAACATACTAATACAAGAAGAGGAGCCTTTGCTGCTAGGGTTGGGCCCTAACCCAAGAGCTTCAGCCCTTTGAGTCAACTCAGTGCTGGACCAAGGAAATGCTCATTCTCATTATCAAAATAGAAAATTACATAGCAATGTCTTCCACAAGTCTTGAACTCGAAAATGACTAGTGTTTTTACAACAAAAAATCGAATACTAATGAGACTCTAGGCCTCTTTATTTATACAACTAAATTCTCTAATGAATTCCTTAAATCTAGGGAGGCTCGACTCCCAAACTTGAGATAAACTAGCTCTTTAAATGTCACTTGCTTAGTTTCCTTTTGATCTCCATGACTTGGCTACCTGTACTTCGAGCTAGTGTGACTGATGGAGGAATATTCGAATGAAAGAGGAGTAAATGAGGAGGATATACCTCCTATAATCTCTACTCCTTATCTTATTCATGTTTTAGCCCTTAATTAGCCAAAATTCCATGATTTTCTCTCACAAACCTGCAATCAATGCACATTAGTCCACTAGGCATAATACCTCACTTTGACTCATCTCATTAAACAAAATACAATCAAAATATGTAATAAATTGTGGCAAGATTTGATTTAACTAAGCTAGGAGGTGGATTAAGGTCCATATAGTTACCCAATGATGAGGCTCATCATCACCCCTGTTATAGACATTTTTGGACACTTCAACCCCAATCATAAATGTCCATAAACTGAGGGCTCCTAAGTCCCTAAAAGTTTTGCTTCACTTCCTAAAGGAACAAGGTCAGCTGATTACATCATCTCCAAGAATTTCTCGACTAAAAACTTCTCATAAATGGTCAAAACTGGACCATACTGAAAACCCAGTGCAGAGGGTGCGATGCATATCACCTTCCTAGTGTATAGGGTGCAATGCATACTGAATGGCTCCTCTGTAGGGTGC
>APFE030760150.1:108031-122620 GCA_000404065.3 Pinus taeda | reverse complement strand
CCTCCCAGCTTGGAAAAACTTCAGATCCTCATAGTAAAGCATTCCACCCGACATCAGAAAGATTAACGACCTCATGCTTTAGGGGGCAACTGTTATAGACATTTTTGGGCACTTCAACCCCAATCATAAATGTCCATAAACTGAGGGCTCCTAAGTCCCTAAAAGTGTTGCTTCACTGCCTAAAGGAACAAGGTCAGCTGATTACATCATCTCTTAGAAGTTCTCCACTAAAAACTGCTCATAAATGGTCAAAACTGGACCATACTGAAAACTCAATGCAGAGGGTGCGATGCATATCACCTTCCCAGTGTACAAGGTGCAATGCATACTGATTTGCTCCTATGTAGGGTGCGATGGTCGAGAATGGACAAATGGCAGGGACAAAAATGTGAGGTGGAAGTTCATGGAATCTTCCATAAGCTTCCCCTTTGACACTTGCCTCTCTATTTTCGACCAGGGATGAGTAAGAGATCATCATTCTCCAAGTGAAAGCAGGAACTATCAGAGAGAAGACACTAATCAAGATCCCAGAAGATGACTCACCTCTCTGTAATCATCTATATATGGATCCCTCATCACATAGATCCAGAGGCTGGAATTTTGTATCTTATAGAGAAGAGCTGTTGGTTTTCTGGTGTACATTCATAGTGTTGGGTGATCTAAGCTTTGCTTGAGGTGAAGAAGGGCTTCCTAGCTGGAGGATGACGCTGGGTCAGAGCACATGGTTGTAATCCTCTTGCTACTTTTCATCTGAATAAAGCTATTCTTGTTTCCTTCCATATTCTTGTGTACTTGTTTATATATGGATGTATATGGTTAATACACATCTTATCCTGTATTATTTATGAATTTAGATCCTTGTTTCTTGCATACTAGTATGTTGTTGTGATTCCACAGGTTCTTTTGAAGCTGGGCAGACAAAGAAGAAGCGACGAAGCTCTATCAAGAAGGGGAGGAAATCAAGCGCAAGACTCAGGTTGGTCTTCTTGGTCCTCCTCTCGTCTATTTTCATAAAAGGAAACAATAGTAGACTTTGATTGTTTGTTTCTAAGATAGCCACCCATCTTAGTGGGAATAACAGCATCTGAGTGGACACTATTCTCGGATAACAACCCCCTACTGAAAGTGTTGCTTATCCTTTGAGTAACTCAATAAATATCCATGTATTTCATTGCTCTAGTGGTCTCCCTGACATCCCATTCTTCTGTTGTAGTTTCCTCTTCCTGTGCATAAAATACTGCCTTCCATTCTATCTCTTCCCATTGGTTTCTTTCTTCCACTTCCTTCCTTCCTTCTAACATTCCTAAGAGTAGTGGTGGATTGAGTCTCAAGCCAATCCTATTGACTTTGAGTCTTTGGAGAGCTTGCTTGTACATGGGTGTCTTGTTAAGTGCTTCTCTCATTCTTTGAGGAGAATGGTACTCTTTGATTTTCAAACTATAGGGTAAAGTATTCCAACTCCTTTGAAAGCTTGCATGCTGTCATCTCCTAATAGCCTGAACATATCCTTAAAATGTGTGATTACTTTCTCTTGGGAAACAAGGTACCTGGGTACAAGTTGAGGGTCATTTGCAATCAAGTTGTGTGTGCTGATGACAACCATTGGATTTGACTACTCAACTCTTATCATGAGAGGTTCTGTTTCTTCCCTTGCCATTATTTTCTCCATTTCTATAGTCCTTGCTTCCTCATGGTTCATCCATGATGCCAAGTCCATCAACTTTAAGTCCCCTGGTTTTAAATTAGGGTCCCATACATTTAGATCTGTCAAGGCTAAGTTATGTAGGTAGAACTTAGACAATTTAGCCCTATCCTCCAATGTGCTTTGATTACAAATATCAATGAACTGTCTATAATCCTGGAAAGGCAAGTGCCTCTTTGTGCTAGGGTCTTGATTTGGAACTGCAGCCACTGTTCCTTAAGGTATAATGCATAGGACTTAGCTGGCATCCTCTATTGGATTTCCTCTAAGGATAGACTGGCCATGGATGCCAATTGATTCTCTCTTTCTTGTAGCTATCCTCTTAACCATGCATTTTCTGCCTCCAACTGAGCTTTCATCATTGCCTCTCTGTCCCTCAGGCTGCTTAGTTCTTTGCCCATCTCTTTAAATTTTTCCTCCATGTGACCTATGTTCTCCATTCCCTTGGATTCGGAAATCTACATCCATCTATGTGTTCTTTCCCTTTCTTTCTCAAGCTCAAAGAATGATGGGATGGAAAATTTTTGTGGAATGACCCTACCCCCTTCAATAAATCTATAGTAGGAGTCAAGGTTAGGTTGAGGACTAGGTTCCCTTAGCTCTGGATCCTCTTTCTTTCTTTCTTGATGCATACTCCCTTATTTGTCCAATTTCTGAGTTTCTTGTAGGTTTAACAGAGCTTCCTGTAGGATTGCCTCTGCTTCCTGTAGGTCCTTCTGTGTATCCTATAGGAGGCCTTTTCCTTTGGATGAGGCAGATTTAGTGACATGCCTCATAACATAAGTGATAGGAGACTTGGGAGAGGCTTGTCCTGATGATCCTTCTCCTTGAGTTTTCATAAGAGGAGCCATCTTCTCCCACTGTTTGGGTGAGTCTTCAATGACAATAGGAACCTTGGTGGGAGTTTGAGGTTTTCCCCTACCTTATTCTTATAATTTTTCTTGTCTTGGAGTACAATGGAATTTGTCTCTGTCTTTTGCCTTTTTCTTTGATAGGGATACTAAGGGAATTGAGGGAAGCTGTTGCCTCTTTCTCAATGGGTTCTGGAGATACCCTAGGTGATTCCTCCTTGTCTTCTACCTCCCCTTTTTCATTTTTCTTTTCACTCTTATCTTTCTCCTCTTCTTCTCCCTCTAGTTCCTCACTCTTTTAATCATTTTCCTCCTTTGCGTCTTCTTCTATCTCTTCACCACTTTACTTCTCCTTTTCTTCCTCTTATTCCTCATCTATTTCCTCATCATCCCTCTATGTTTCTTCTTCATCCTACTCTGTTTCTTCTTCATCCCTTTCACTGGCAGTGGGTTGTCATACTCAAGGGCTTTTATGCCTTCCTCTATCTGCATGTCTTTGAAAGATTCCCATGTGATAGGGAGTCTGAGGTTTTGGAGGGCATATTCTATGATAAGTCTAATTAACCTATGATGGGCTCGCTGTTCATGGTTTTCTTCCTGCACCTTAATGCTCATATCTATCACTGATTGTAGAAGGAAGTAGGGTATGTTGAGTCTGTTTTGAGGAGGTGTGTTTGCTCCAAACCTCAATTCTTGGAGAAGCGTAAAATAGTATCCATATACCACATTGTACCTACCATAACATGAGATATACTTTATAAGGTTATAGCTAATTTCATTCCAAGGATAGGGTAGGATTTCTCTTCTAACTCCATTTTTATCTTCCATTGCCTCCTCTCCTTCTAAAAAGAATTTCTTATTTGTAGTTTGGCTATTTCCCTTATCCTCCTTTCTCTAAGGCACTCCTAGAGGAAGGGTGGTGATTCTTCCTATGGTTTCAGGGGTGAGTTTGATGGAGAGGCCTTTCCACAATAGTGGCATGGGTCATAGTCAATGGAATGAGGGAGAGAGAAAAATCTCTAGCTACTTCATCATCATACCCCCTCAATTTCTCAAAGAAACCCATCCAATTATGCATTGTGAATATCTCTAGTACAAGAGAGTGCTGATGAATCCTCACTATGTTGATGGGCTCCCTCTTATTAAATCCCCTGTCATTTTTCTCTAATGGATGGAGGGGTGTATATGTCTGATACAAAATTTAACGAATGAGGAATTTTAAATGAAAATTTTGTGCATGAAATTCCCCTAGACTGTAATTGTTTTCAATAAACTAGGAGGATTTTCTATATTCTTTTCACTTCGAAAATGTGGGGAAGTATAGAGCCTACCTCCTCATCACTGCTTGATGAAGCCAACCTTTATTTTTTCCTTTTAAAACTGCTCACTGCCAATCCTGTAGGTGCTAGACTGTATCCTGTAGGATTTCCTGTAGTATCATGTAGGTGGTCCTGCGCCGGAAAAAAATGAAATATTCCTTTCCTATAGACTACTTGAGGGTCGAGAGCAAGTTTTCTAGTGTATAGCCTCGAGAATGTGAATGCCTATATGCATGGGGATCAACATTTATTTCCTCATATGGGTGATTTGAGTGGGGTGGTGTGCTGGCCGACGAGGTACAAGTATCCATTTTTGGACCATTGGTCCCACTACAACATCATCATTCTCCTCACCTCGTAAATAAAATCCCACTTCGGGCATCCATAGCTTAACCACTTTTGGCCTCATCTCTCCTTTTCCTTGACTTGACTACTACCACGTGTGTAAGGACTAACTGTCTTCTCCTCGTTGACTAAGCAAAGGTGGCCAAGTTAATTGGCCACCTTTTGCTTATAAAACAACTCTTTCACAACTTTTACATGCTTGATTATATTATGCTAACAAGAGAGTGGAAGTGAGATACTTACCTCTGGTAATAATGCCTTGATGTTATTTGTTGAAGAATAAAGTCTTTGCTATGTGTTTTTTGAATGTGATTTTCTCCTATTTTTTATCGTCCTCTTATGATTTTCTTTGATGTGCAGGTACTTGGATGTTGATGTTGATGATCCTGATGCTGCTGCTAGGCTCTAGATGAGCTTCTTTGAACTATGGATCTCCATGCTTGAAGCTGACTGCAACCTGTGATTTTTTGTTTTGTGGGATAGGATGCTACAAGATTTCCTACAGGATGTCTTGTAGCTTCTTATCCCTCAAAATGTTTAATCATTTTCCACTTCTGGAGCATGAGGATGGTTGGTATGGACAAAGAAGGGGTATATGAATTTTTGAATGAGGAAAATAGCCTGTAGGTATTGCCCCCTTGTTCTCTATCTTCATCCTCTTTTCTCTGTTTTTTTCTTTGAAAACTGTAATTTAAATTTTTGAATCTAACTTTTGTTTTGGATGAATGCAGGGGTGATCATGGTGGAGAGAGGTATGGTGATGAGATGGTGAAGTATAATTTTTTTTTTTTGACATGGGTAGGTCATTCCCTTACTCTAGGGTTATTTCCTTTAGGATTCCCAAGCCACTTTAATTCCTGCAGGATCATCCTATAGGTTTTTAGGGAATCCTGTAGGTTTACAGGGAATCCTATAGAAAACAAATAACCCTTGCAAACTGAGGTAAATGAGTGGAAAAATGGAGGGAATGATGGAATGATGAAGGATAATGAATGGAGAAATAAAAACATGACCTAGATAGGTCCCTTTTGATTCTCTCTTGTTGCTCTGATCCTCCTCCTGCTGACCTGCAAACAATATTTTCAAAGTTTTCTTCTCTTTTTTTTATTTATTTTATTTTAATTATTATTATTATTATTTTATCTATTTTTTGATTTTTGAAAGTAACTAGTCTGCCTCCAAGAGGTTTTCATCCTAGTTGCTTGCCCTGGGTGCCTCAAAAGAGGTTTTCACCCAAAGATCCTTTTTTGTTTTGACACTACTGGGTCACCTCAAGAAGTTTTCAACCCAACAGTGGGATTTAGGTGCCTCATGGAGATTTTCACCTGATTCTCCTTATTTTTCTCTTTTTTCTTTTTCTTTTTCTTTTTTATTTTTTTCTTCTTTCTTTTTCAGTGACTTGATGAGGTAGAAGCTGAGACTTGCTCCACCACCATCACTATTTTTTTGATATCATCAATGAACTCTTACTTTGAAAATGGCTTCTTGTAAACCTTCAATCTGTGCCCATTAGCAAGTAAAGGAATAGCCTCTGCATATATGGTTCTAATTTGTACTGAACCATTATCATGACATCTCTCTATGACATAAGGCCATAACCATCTTGTCCTTAACTTTCCATTAAAGTCTTTATATCTGGAATCATATAACAAAGCCCAATCACCTTCTTGAAACTATTTGTCCTTGATGTTCTTGTCATGCTAGATATTCCTTTGAATTTGAGTCACCTCTATGTGCAGGAGGGCCTACATTCTAAACTCATATAACCCATTCAGCTGGAACAATCTCTTTTTTTGTGCACTATTGAGTTCTAGATCTAGTTGGGCTTCCATCCTCAATGTATTGTAGTAAAATTCAATGGACAACAGGGCCTTCTTGCCATAGACCAACTCATAGGGGGTGAGTCCAGTGGTGGTATTCCAGGTGGTATTGTAGGCCCAAGTGGCCTCAACTAATCTATCTACCCAATCTTTTCTATTGTTGCTAACCAATTTAGTCAGAATACCCTCTAGGACTCTGTTGGTCACCTCCACTTGCCCATTAGCTTGTGGGTGATAGGGAGTGGAGGTTCTATACTTGATCTTGTGCAGGCTTAACAAGTATTCAATCATGTTGGATGTAAACTGGCTACCTTGATCAATGACCAATTCTCTAGGCTACCCAAACTTGTAAAATACATTTTACCTTAAGAACTCAACCACCTTGTCCTATGTTGCTGCCTTGATTCCCTTGGTTTAAGCCCAGTTGGTCAAATAGTCAGTGCACACAATGATGTACTACTTTTGCGTGGATGAAGGGTCAATTATTCCAATGAAATCCATGCCCCACTTGTCAAATGGCTTGAAATTCACTTGAGGTTGTAGAGGAATTTCATCCCTTGGAGTAGGCTTTCCCATCCTTTGGAAATGATCACATTGACTAGTACACCTTCTCACATCTTGATGAAGAGTGGACCAATAATAACCAGCTTGTAACACCTTGAATCCTATCCTCTTGGCTGCAAAATGACCTCCACAAGGCCCATCATGATAGGTGAGAAGGTTGTCAAAGACTTCCTCCTCCTTAACACATCTTCTTAGAATTTGATCCGGGCCTACTTTGAAGAGGTTGCACCCAATCCAAGTGAATGGGGCGCTCTTCCTCACAATCTTGCTTTTCTCTTTGGAGGACAAATTTAGTGGGAACTGTGCAGATGCAAAGTAGTTTTCTATGTCAGCAAACCATGGAAAGAAAACTGAAATGGTGAATAAGTGTTCATTTAGTAACTGATCATCAACCAATCCGTCCTCCCTTGCAGGCAAAGTCAATTTGGACAAAAAATTTGCAACGACCTTTTCTTTGCCAGGCTTATCAACAATAGTTAGATCAAACTGTTATAATAAAAGTAACCATCTAATAATTTGAGCATTCACATCAAGTTTATTCATTAAATATTTGATTGTAGCACGACCAATATGTACAAATTTTTGATAACTTGCAATGTAATGCCTAAATTTGTTCAATGAATGCACAATACCTAGGAGCTCCTTTTTGGTCACTGTGTAGTTCAGTTTAGCCTTTGACAGATTCTTACTGATAAAGTAAATGACATAGGGAAATTTTTCATCTATCTGGCCTAGAGCTGCTCCTATGGCTTTGTGTGAGGCATAAACATGTATATGAAAAGGAAGGGCCCAACTTGGGCCTCAGAGAATAGGTGCAGTGGTCAACTTGTCCTTCAGGGTGTCCAAGGCCTCTTGACAACTTTTTTACCATACAAATTTAGAGTCTTTGGCCAACAACCCAAATAAAGGAGAAGCTAGCTTGCTGAATTATTTTATAAACCTT
Organism: Pinus taeda; assembly: GCA_000404065.3. Taxonomy (NCBI): domain Eukaryota; kingdom Viridiplantae; phylum Streptophyta; class Pinopsida; order Pinales; family Pinaceae; genus Pinus; species Pinus taeda. Next base: position 115,076 of record APFE030760150.1, on the reverse strand, counting down.
CGATAATATCCAGCTAAACCTAGAAAACTTCTGACGTCTCTCTTTTTTTGCGGAGGTGGGACCATTTGGATGATGGCTATTTTGTTTGGGTCCACCTACAGTGCTTGTTGGAATATTGAATGACCTAGAACAGTCCCTACTGTCATCAAGAACTCACATTTTTTGGGACTAAGAGACAGGTTCATTTCAATGCATTTGTTCAAAACCTTACCTAAGTTGGATAAAGTCTCTTGGAAATCACACCCATAGGGTGTGAAATTGTCCATATAAATCTCTACTACATCATGGACTAGCTCAACAAAGATACTTAGGATTGCTCTCTAGAAAGTGGCAGGGGCATTGCATAGGCCAAAGGGAAGGACCTTATAGGTGAAAGTACCCTAAGGAAAAGTGAAGGTGGTTTTATCCTAGTCTTCTAGGCTGATCTTGATTTTATTGTACTCGTTGAAACCGTCTAGGAAAGAGAAAAACTTTTTCCCTGCCAGGCCATCTAGAATTTGGTCAATGAAAGGTAGAGGGAAATGCTCCCTCTTTTTTCCTTTTTTGAACTCTCTGTAATTGACACAAATCCTCCACTTCCCATTTTTTTTTAGAACCAACACCAAAGGAGAGACCCACTCACTGTCTGAGATAGGGTAAATGAACCCTACATCTAACAGCTTTTGCAGTTCTTCTTTGACTATATCCTTGAGAGATGGATTCATTCTCCTTTGGGGTTGTCAGACTATTTTGAAACCTTATTTGATATAAATGTGGTGAGTACACACCGAGGGGTGCATTCCTTTCATTTCCTTATAACTCCAAGCAAAGGCATCCAAATGTTCCCTTAGCATGTTGCACAACTTTTCTTCTTGGTGTACAGAAAGAGATGGGTCGATTTTCAAGGTTCTCTTAGGGCCGAATTCTATGGTTTTGATACGGGTAGGGTTTGAATTAGCTAAGCATAGATCAATATGATGGTTGTTATGGGTTTCCTTTACTGCTTCCCCTAAAGACAATGTGCTCGAAGTTGGACTTTGGAGTATGTGTTTAATCCAATCATCTTCATCTGGTTGTCCTCCTCCCATGGCTATTTCTAAGGTATAGAGTTGGGCTGAATAAAATTCATCTTCTTCCTCCTCTTCCAGCCATAAAGGTAAGTCATGTTCTAGAGATGGTTGAGCAGGAGGGTACATGACTATCTTCCTAGACATATGCCCATTTTTAATAGTCATATTTCCAACCCTGCAACTGATGTAGGCATCGACATTGGCTAACTAGGGCCTCCCAAGGATGAGAGGGTGACCATTAATCTTAGCCTTAGGAAGGAGTAGGAAATTTGCAGGGTACTCCCCAGAGTCAATGGAGACCATCACATCCTCCACAATCCCTCAGGGGTCACTATGGAACGGTCTGCAAGTTGCAAGACTATTGTGGTCTTTCTTAATGAACCTTGGAGGTTGAGCTTGAGAATGGTGTCCTTAGTCATCACATTAATGGTAGCCCCAAGATCAATCAAAGTGTGTGGGAAAATGGTTCCATTTATGTGAAAATCTACTACAGGGTTTCAAGGGTCCAAATACTATGAACAAATTACCTGCGCCAACATTAAGTTGGACAACTATCCAATGACATTAGTGGTAGGGGTGTCTCTTTTTCGCCTCCCTAGATGTTTGAATCACTTATCCTTAATGAATTTTTTTTAAATATGTACATCTTTTATAGCTTGGAGAAGTGGAATTTTGACACATGTATTTTTCAATTGTCCTAGAAGTTTAGTCTCTTCTGGGGTGGGTTGGACTGTACGAGTCAATCTCTCATGAAAGGGTGGTGGAATTACTTTAGGCATGCTTTCCTCTCTTTCTTTCTCACTCTCCCTAGGTGGAGGTAGAGGTTGGTTGTCTGGGAGTACTCTCCCAGATCTCAGGTTGATTGTCTAAATCTCCATAACATAAGCAGGATAGAATGTCTCTCCACTGTATACTTGTTGGGCATGTCTATTGTTGGAGTTTAGATTTGGCTGGGCAAACATCTGGTGTTGTTTAGGTGGAGAAAGGTGTAAAATATGTGGTTGAGTAGGTGGTGGAGGCAATAAAGTTGGAGCATTATTGTATGGGGGCCTCCACCGCTAAGGCGGTGCATTCCACTGAGGTTGTGGTGGAGAATATGGCTGAAATGACTATCTGGTTCGCTGGGAATGGTACTGAAGTGCAAAGGAACAAGGAGGAGGTGTAGACTAGGAAGGATAAGAAAGGGGCCCCCAAGAGGGAATGGGTGTGGTCTGGTTGGGGTTGTAATAGGCATGGGATGACCCTTGCATGCCCTGTGGGTATGGACGAGGCCCATGAGGTCTACTTTGATCTATGTAGTAGAGCCATTCAATCATCCCTTTAGTTCCTTGATACACAAATTTTAGCCCAGGTAGAGAAGGGAACTTATCTGTGGAGTGGTTTTCTTCACATACTGAGTAGAATTCAATCATGTTCAATGGACATTCATTCCTCGGGTGCCTCCTTGTGCATCTAGGGAAAAAAATGGCTAAGGCTCTCTCTACTTCCTCTTATTTTCTCTTAATGTGCATAGTGTCCATTTGTAGGGCAAGGGTTTGCAACATCTCACTCTTGAAATCTTCCAGAATGTTCCCAATTTCACCCTTGATCGATGTAGTGGAAGAGGACGGATTGACCATTGGTTGCCCAACCCTACCCTTTTTCCTAGTTGCCCTAGAATGGTTCATAAAGACAGTCTTGATATCTTCATAGGGTAGCTAGTAGATGTCCCCTCTCACTAGCTGGTTTAGGATATCCAGAATATCATCCCTTACCCCTCTAAGCAGGACTAGCTTTAGTGACTCAGGGTCAAGTGTGCACCTAGCCCTTTTGTAGCTAAGTCAAAATCTTTCTTCATAATCCTTTAGGGATTCATCAGGCCCTAAGGTCATCCTAAAAATTTATTCTTTAGTGTCTTTAGACTTGCAGTAGTATTGATACTTGTTGTTGAAGGCTTGCTGCATCTGAGCCCAAGTTGTGATGCTATCCCTAGTTAAACCCATGAACTAGTGCAAGGATGCATCGTTGCTAGCGGATGGGAATAGTTTCAACTTCTACTCATCATTGGTGTAATCATAGGTTCTGCATATGACAACAAACTCACACACGAAAGTATCTGGATCTTCTGAGGTCAGGCCATGGAAATGAGGAAGGGCAGAAGGGCTTATATTCGTCATATTGGTATCCCCATTAGTTTCTCTGATGGGAAAGGCACCCTCAACTCTTTCTCTATTTCCTCATTCATTTCTATTTTCAGCCATTGGGCTAGTTGGGACAGGTTCTTATTCTTCTTCTCCCCCTGTAGGCTCTTCAAATATCTCTAGTTGTTCGCCTAAGGGTTCCTCCAATTCACAGCCACTGATGATCCAGGTGCAGGTTTGACAAAGGACCCTTCCAAGAACTTTTACTTTCGTGATGTGTTAAATTTTATTTTTAAAAGAACATAATTGAATACATGTGCATGATGTAAAGAAGAAGGAACATGACAATCATTAGCAACATAAAATAACAAGATGTTGATAATAGAGTTTGTCCAGGAGGGACTACGTCTCCCGGCCCTGGTATCAAGATGGTGTAGGTCGCTGCATTAAGTGTTTTTAATAGTGTTGATGTACATAAGAGTTGATGTCGCTATCATACAAGGAAATTTCCCTCACGCAAGAGTGGCACTAAGAGATGTTCCGCTACAGGAATTTTCAGTCAAAAGACTCCTATCAGTATGACACAAACTCATGCATGATGATAATGAACATCTCGCCAACATGGCATAAAAGGGATTTCAATGCAATCATACATGGCGATACATGAGTATCCCATCAACATAACGACAAAGGGATCTCAAACAAAACATGACGAATCATGACAACAAGTACATCCCACAAATGATTCCGCATCACCTCAAAACAAGTAATCATGAAAACAAGTAAGAAACAAGACCCCACATCAAACATCAAACACGGATCTATGTAGCACAATGCATAGCAAAAGAAGTACATGAATGCACTGCATATACCTCACATCCTGGGGCCATCTAAAGAAAATGATGTCAAACTGTTGAAGTTGGTTGGATCTTAATCTCGTGGTGTCGAATCGCATGGAAATGACTGCTTGCACATGAATGCTGACACCTGCACTCCACTTAGAATAGTGGCTAAAAAATGAAATGTGAAAATAGAAAATATGAACACACCATCAGATTTTTGGCATCGAATAGTGAAAAATTGATTGTCAAATTTCTAAATTCTGAGAAAGTGGAAATCTGTGGCTCAAGGAATCTTTTATATTCCCTCTAGATTCCTCAAAGATTCCCTCCTCTGAGTCCTCTTCAAATCTGCTGCTCAGATCAGGAAACTGACTGTGCCATCATGTTTGTGTCACTAAGAGGTGTAAGATTGACATAACATTTGTCCAATTTGGACACTGCAAAAATTTCTCCCTCCTGGAAATTTCACTCAGTCATGGTTCCACATGCAATAAATTAATTAAAAAAATAATTCTATCTCGATTTCCGTGCCTACTCCTGGTTCCTCCATGCTGCCTGGGCACACTAATGAACTGAATTTAAATAAAAATAATGCTGACAGACTTCACAAGAACTCCATTTGTGGAGTTGGGTTAAGATCCAAGTATTGTGGAGGACGTCAGGCAATCAAACCCCGCCTCCTCCTTTTTTTACATAACAACACATTAGTTTTTGGAAGGGAGGTCGGGCTAGGCATGCCTTGGGTGGCCTGCCCACCTCACCTATCCCTTCCCATGGTGGCCCATACCATTAATGGTAGTGGTGGTTGGATGTTGGGTTTGCGCCTCAAGGGTCGACCCACATTTATGGTGCATGCATGGTAACGGCCCGCTCGACCTCAGTGGTTACAGAGTATGGTGGCAAGGGCCAGGGGTAGTGGCCCGCTCCTTCATTAATATATATTGTTGATAAGGTTTGGGGTGGTGAGGTTGGTGGCTTGCCACCCTTTTTTAATATTTTTTGTTATTAACAACAACATGGACACTTTTAAAAATCCTGATTTTAAGCCAAAGGAGTCATTTTAACCAAGAGACATTTTTGCCCAGAATCTGTCTGGAGTTGTCTGGATTCTTTCCACCGGAAAAATTCCAAATTATGCCTTCATTAATTCTGCCTAGTTAGCAAAAGTCAACCCAACTTTTGTTGCCTCTATCTTCCTCATTCGGACTTGGATTAATGAACCGTTCGCACCACCGTGATCATGATGTTGAGATATTTAACATGAACCTGGTTTAAGCATAATCTAAATACTTTTATTTTTGACCCTTCCTGAGTTCTCTAGGACTTCTACCTATGCTCGGAGCCAACTGGATCAATCCTCCCCTCTGAGGAGCTTTTGGTCCTCCAAAAACATGAAAAATAATATGCAACTTCTTTGTACCTTGTCTGCATCACAAGCGTCCTGAAAAGGTCTTGCTTCCATCTCCTTCACCTTTGTTCTTTAGATCCTTAAGTGATGATCCGACACCTGTAACCTTTGCAACCTGTAGTACATTGTTTTGAAAATTACATGCTTGAGTTTCATGACCAACTAATGACCCAAGCATCCCATACTTGCCATGAGTTCATAACACATAATCGGTGGTCAAGTTTACATCAGGATGGACACAATAACCCATTTATGAAAACAAAGCCAACATATCATTGTTGCTTCAACAAGTGATGGAAAAACACATCATCACTGCAACACATGATTTACAGAATAAGGCCAGCACTATTTTTTTGTCTTGACAAGTAATGAAAACATAACATCACTTTCATAGTTTATCATGCATCACATAATAAGACCAGACATCATCATTGCTAAATAGGTGATGGAAAACACATCATCACTTTTACATTTTAAAAATGCAACAAATGATTTACAAAAGCATGACCGTGACAAGCCAATATATCTAAAAACCATTTTTCACTTATCAATGTGAATGGGTCACCTCCTTGTGGCGGTTTTGCTTGTCGAACCATTGCTTCACCTGTTTTATGCACCGATTCTTTGTCTTTAAGCCGCTACTTTGGATGGAGCCTCCAACATGTGGCTCTTTGATGGCCATTTCTGTCACAATGACTGCAATACATCTTCTTCCTCCATATCTGCTTAACATGTTTCTTTACTTGTTGTTGAGAGGGTCTTTCATGCCTCTTCTTTGTTTGTGCTGCTATTCTTTTCTAACACCTAGAAAATTTATGGTTATGTAATCCACAAAATGTACATGTTTTTCGATTCCATAATTTACGTTTATCTTTAACAACATGATTATAATCGAAATGGACATTCGAATGTCGAAAGTGGTTATACCTTTCCTTGCCATCTCTTGTGTAAGTATGGCAATGAGAGCTTGCCTCAACTCTTTCCCTACAATGGGAACTACCATGGGATGATGGGGATGTGTTCCCATCATTCTCTTTCCTCGACGATTTCAACGATGTCTTGGACATGGAAAATTTTAGGGGCAAATGTTTGCCCTTTGGCGAAATTAAGGGTTTTTAAATTTTTAGTGGGTGAATATTTTGTATGATAGTACATTTTTACAAATTGCCTCAAATAGCCCACCTTATTTTAAGGGAGAGGGTAAAAAAGGTAAATTTAACCTTTGAAATTAGGAGTTACAACCTTCCATTCGCCCTAATTTTCAAGAATGGGTTTTATCTAAGTGAATCCTATGGGCCAAATACCATATTTATAAAAGAGGTATGGTAAATTAATAAAAATATAAATAAATGAGAGGTATGGTAAATAAATAAAACATTTTTTATATTTACTCCATAAGTCACCTTATATACATGCAAGGGTGTAAGCAAATAAAAATATAAGTAAAGTGGATGTATGGTAAATAAATAAAACATCTTTTTATACATACTCAAAATGTATGGTAAATAAATAAAAATATAAATAAACTAGACGCATGGTAAATAAATAAAACCTCTTTTTATATTTAGTCCATAACCCTCGTTTTATTTATGAAGGCTCAAGAAAGAGGTTTTATTTAAGTGAATC
>APFE030760150.1:83739-106331 GCA_000404065.3 Pinus taeda | reverse complement strand
AGAACTCATGGTCAATATGAACACCTACAAGAACTTTGTTGTGGAATATTATCAAAACTAATAGAAGGATATGAAAGAGTGTATTGTAAGAACCTTGACAAACATGACCACTGAAACTTGGAACATTGTTTGTAGGAAGAGAAAATTATGTTTCTTTTTCCAAACATGTATGTTAGTATATTACAGTTTAATGAATATTTTTTCTTATTATCATATATGGTTTCATACTTTAACAGAACATTCGCCAAGACTTCACAATGTTTTATTATTCAGTAAAAGATTTGCCAAGATCTTACAATATTTTATAATTCAGTGAAAGATTCTCCATCATTGTACAAGATAATATAATCTGGTGAGAGTTTTGCCAAAAAAATTATATATACATATTATATTATTGATAAAATCGCCTCCCATTTTTCTTATGTATCATGGGGATTAACCCATTTATTATACATATAAATTTAGGGTGGTTCTTAAAATTTTCCCTGGTCTCAGAAGAATCTGACACCTTCGAGAATTCTCCTTTGGTGTATCTCAAGCCTACAAATTGAGGTCTCTGCACAACCTCCAATGGTTGAGTTATGCCTTGTTTATTAACACCAAGTTCTTCTTCCTTCTTGTGCTTCGTCCTTGTAAGGAGCCTCATGTTTGTCCCTATAATTAAGATCTCCACATCTCCAACAGAAATCATACTATGTGGCGATGAAATCGAAATGAAATCAACATCTTTTACCTCCTTTGTCGATTTGGAAAGATCTGATGAGGGCCTCTCATCATATATTGTTGGTGGTTCACTAGCTGTCTCGGCGCATTCCCCAACTTCCATTCTGACATACCCAAGTCCTATCTGATGGGGTAATTCCTCCATTTTGATGGGGTTGACAATGCCTTGGCCATTAACGCCCAAGCCTTTTCCTTCATACCCCATTTTCTTCAACAGTTTGGAGCCAATTCATGTGGTATGATTTTCAAAAATAGTGAAATCATCATTAGGACACATACATGAATTCAGAGAATTACTTTTTACCTCACATGGTCACACCGCAGCCTTTCCAAGGCCTCATCCTTTGCTTACAGCTATCATAGAAAACTAGGTTTGTCCTTTTTCTCTTCATGTAGACACATCTTCAATTCAGCATTCTATTTGAAGACTTTGGTTGTTGTGCTTCAATTCTTCCAGGGCCTCTTCCGTGGCTCACAACTGAAGCTGCAATCGTTCCTTTTCCTCTCTCTCTTTTTGTAGAGCTTCATACATTATTTATACCCTTTTGGAAATTTTGAGCATGGTCTTGTACATCACTTTTTCATCCTTTGTCACTTCACATTCCATTGTTTACACTTGCAATTCACATCCAGGCAAAGACCGCTCCGATACCACTTGATCAAGGTACGAGTATGAAAAAGGACCCTTCCAAGACCTTTTAATTTCGTGATGTGTTAAATTGAATTTTTAAAAGAACATAAATGAATACATGTTTATTCTGTAAAGAAGAAGGAACATGACAATCATCAACGACATAAAATAACAAGACGTTGATAATGGAGTTCATCCAGGAGGGACTACGTCTCTAGGTCCAGGTATCAAGATGGTGTAAGCTATTGCATTAAGTGTTGTCAATAGTGATGATGTACATAAGAGGTGATGTCACTATCATACAAGGAAAATTCCCTCACACAGGAGTGTCCCCAAGAGATGTTCCGCTACAGGAACTCTCAGTCAAAAGGACTCCTATTAGTATGAAACAAACTCATGCATGACGATAATGAACATCCCACCAACATGGCATAAAAGGGATTTCAATGCAATCATACATGGCAACACATGAGTATCCCATCAACATAACAACAAAGGGATCTCAAACAAAACATGATGAATCATGACAACAAGTACATCCCACAAATGATTTCGCATCACGTCAAGCAGGAATAATGAAAACAAGTAAGAAACAAGATCCCACATCAAACATCAAACATGGATCTGTGCAGCACAATGCATAGAAAAAGAAGCACATGAACACACTGCATATACCTCACATCCTGGGGCCATCTGAAGAAAATGATGTCAAACTGTTGAAGTTGGTCGCACCATCAATCTTGCAGCGTCAAATTGCATGGAAATGACTGCTTGCACATGAATGCTGACACCTGCACTCCACTTAGAAAAGTGGCCAAAAAATGAAATGATTAAATAAAAAATCTGAACACACCATCATATTTGTGGCGTCGAATAGTGCAAAATTGACTGTGAAATTTCTGAATTCTGAGAAAGTGGAAATTTGGGGTTTAAGGAATCCTTTAGATTCCCCTAGATTCCTCAAAGATTCTCTCCTCTGTGTCCTCAGCAAACCTCCGTGTCCTTTGCAAATATGTTCCTCAGATCAGGAAACTGACTGCACCATTAGGTTCGTGTCACTGAGGGGTGTAAGGTCGACATAAAATTTGTCCAATTTGGACACTGTAAAAATTTCACCCTTCTAGAAATTTCGCTCAATCATGGTTCTGCCTGCAATAAATTAATTAAAAAATAAATATTGTCTCTATTTTTGTGCCTACTCTTGGTTCCTCCATGCTGCCTTGGTGCACTGATGAACTGAGTTTAAATAAAAATAATGCTGATGGAATTCACAAGAACTTTGTTGGTGGAGTTGGTTTAAGATCCAAGTATTGTGGAGGAGGTCGGGCGGTCAAACCCACCTCCTCCTTTTTTTACATAACAACACATTAGTTTTTGGATGGGAGGTCGGGCTAGGCCTGCCTTGGGTGGCCCACCCACCTCACTTGTCCCTTCCCGTGGTGGCCCATACCATTAATGGTAGTGGTGGTTGGATATTGGGTCCGCGCCTCAAGGGCCGACCCACATTTATGGTGAATGCACGGTAACGACCCACCCAAACTCAATGGTTTTAGAGTATGGGGGGAGGGGCTGGGGGTAGTGGCCCACCCCTCCATTAAATAAATTGTTGATAAGGTTTGGGGTGGTGGGGTTGGTGGCTCGCCACCTTTTTTTTTAATATTTTTTGTTATTAAAAACAACATGGACACTTTTAAAAATCCCGATTTTATGCCGAAGGAGTCATTTTAGCTAGGCGACAATTTCACCTAGAATTTGGCCGGAGTTGGCCGGATTTTGTCCACCGGAAAAATTCCAAATTATGCCTTCATTAATCATGCCTAGTTAAGAAAGGTCAACCCAATTTTGATTGCCTCTATCTTCCTCATCTGGACTCAGATTGATGAACCATTCACACCATCACGATCATGACGAAGAGATATTTAACATGAACCTGGTTCGAGCATAATCCAAACACTTTGAGTTTTGACCCTTCCTGAGTTCTTTGGGACTTCTGCCTGTGTCTAGAGCCACCTGCATCAACCAAAGAAGAGGGAAGGTTGGCTATTTGAAGCAGTGGGGGTTGTTAGGTTCCTATACTAATAGGTGTCATATATCATGATTGACTTCGTTTAGCTTTGAAATATGTACATACCTTTGCTCTTGCAAATGTTTTCCATATCTGTAAAAAATCAAAAAATTAAAAAATGTAAAGAGGGTATGCCCTAGAAAAAAATAAAAGGGTAAAAAGAATAAAAGAGGTCAAAAAATGAAAGAAAATGAACCCCCAAAAAAAGAAAAGACCAGGAAAGTGTGCAAGTCTAAATGCCACTATTTTTTCACTTTTGATAATAAACAATTGTGTGCAGCTTGTCACCTATGCCATAATTCATGAATAGTCAAATAGTTTAAGCTTGACTAGTTCATATTTTCAATTTCATGTCGTATAAATAGAGAATAAAGATCCAACCAAATAGTTTAATCTTGACAGATAAGTAGATAGGTAGAGTGAATAAAAGGAGCTCAACAGCTTAATCTGAGCCCTTGAATGTAATAATTGTAGATTTAGATAGATATCACTATGTAAAAGAAAAGAAAAGTTGAAGAGAGTTTGCCAGTATAAGTGCACCCTAATAAAGAAGTAAAAATGCTAGGGTAAAGTAGGTAGGGTAACTAGATGATGGTTGCAAAATAATATGTGGTGGATGATAAGTTTACAATGTGTAAATCTTTTACTTTCATCACAAGGCAAAGACATGTATCACATGGAAGGCACATCAAGCAAGCAAAGTCAAAATAATTAACTTCCCCATTCATTTCCCCTAAATTTTCACTAATTTCCCTTAAGTACCAAGGTATCTATCAAATTAGAGGGGCTCAGAGAATTTCTCTGAATTCTGGAGGGACCGGACCCTTGGCCCAATAATTTATAATGCCTAAACCTGATAATCATACCCCTTCATAAGTCATTCATTCCCTTGATAAAGTTTTTCCTAAGTAAAATCCCATTTTACTTAGGAAAATTATAATATTTTCCATAAAAACCCTCATTTTTCACTTAGCCTAAGTTTAAATATCCACATCAAAATGTTTAGGCTTGGCGCTTACTTCATTTGGTCATATTATCTACTAACTTATAGTATATAGCTCCCTTATAAAAATTTCCAACTCCCGTATTACTTTAACTATGTAAAAACCCTGAAATATTATATATCCCACCCCTTGGTTAGATATAACCATAATACATCAATAATGGGGATTAATTAGTTAATCTGTAACTAATTAATAACCCGACCCTCGCTACATTAAAAAATGATTAATTAACCCTCATGGTTAATTAAGAACTTTCCTGACTAATCCCGTTGCTCCCAATATGATTAAAAAACCTTTAATTATATCGTGCCCACCGAGAGCCGACGACTGGCGTGCATATCACATGGTCTCTATGACCGAACTTTAGCGTGCGATGGAGAGCATTTTTCTGAACAGTGCCATCACCATGCATCGCTCATTGTATGGAATCGCTCTGTCTAGCCCAAATACCGCCTCCTCTCCATTAGCAGTGCGATGAAAACCGCTTACCTGCTTCTTAGTTTATCATTTTTATCATTTAATAAGAAATTCTTAATTTCTTTTTATTAGTGATCATCCACTTTCCCTCTTATTAAAACATGTGGAAGGATTCTTAATTTCCCTTCTTCCCTTTTAAGTCCATCCCATCCTTTCAAGTTACCATATGTTCCTTGTTTAGCTATCTTACCTTGTGAAGCCATTCTTTGTTGAAACACCTGATCCAATTAAGCTATCTTCAGTTGAATCCATAGCCTAATGACTTGGAATACTCAATTCTATATATCTGCTCTTAAACTCCACCACCAAATACAATCAAAACCCCCAAGCTTTCATAACTAGCCTAATATCTCACAGAACAAAGCTAGATCATAAAGAGAGAACCCTCTCTAAGTACAAATTGGCTAGATTCTGTACTTAAATGATTGGTTTGTGGTTACCTTGGAAATTTCTTTCTTTAACCTTGAGAAAATTTTGAGTGATAACAGGGGTATTTGGAAAAAAATTCCCTAAGTTATCCCTATTCCTACGAGGCATGAAAAAAAGTGTTTTTGTTTTGTTTAGTGTTTTTTTCAAGCTTTGAAAATAATTGCAAAATTGAAATTAGAAACTGAATGGAAAATAATTGACTGAATGAAAACTAACTGCTTGAATGAAATCGTACTTTCAGAATGAAAAAGAAAGCAAATAATGCAGAATGGAAAAGAAAGCAAACTAAATTACTTTTGTAGAAATGAAACTAATAGCAAAATTTCAAAGATAAGAAATGGAAGAAAGAAATCAGTAATCACATATTACTTAGACACCTCCCCGGCAACGACACCAAAAGGTGACGAGCACCAGTATTGCAGCAAGAATGCTCAACTCCTGGGGCTATCAACTTTACGTTATCAACCCGGGGTTCCTACAAACTTGGAGGTGATAGTGTTGTATACACAAGTAAATGTGATGGGTCTGCTCTTTGTCACTGCTAAGCTAGCGATAGACCACTAAGGTTTTTCAAATCAAACTTCTATGGATTTAGAAGAATATTGATTACCAATGAGGAAAAGAGAAGTCTACACTAAGAGAAAGCTTGTCTATTGCAGTAAGGAAAAAGACTGAAATCAAATGCTAAAACACACCACTTTTCTAGCTAACTTCTAAGAGGCTTTGCTTCAAAAGAATGTTAAGTTAACATGGATGCAATCCTACTGTCCTAGGCATGCAAATTAAAACATCAAACATTCTACTGCTATGCATGATGGTGAATGGTTAGAAGGATAGGGATACCAGTAGGGGTCCTTTTCTAGCTTCATAGAGGCTTTTTTCCTCAATTCGGCCTCAAAACATGCCACTACAGGTAAACCTATAGGATGTCCTAATGCGTTCTACAAGATGCCCTGAAAACCTACAAGATCCCCTATATTTCTACAGGATACAACCAAGAGCAATAGAATGGATGTTGAAGGTGATTGGAGGCTTAGGGAAGGTGGTTAGTGGATGTAATGAGGCAAGGGAGTGCTTAGTACCACTTCAAAACTCAAAACCAGAGTTGGGAGATGGCTGGATTTGCTCAACAAGCTTGGAGAAACATTCTTGTGAAATGATGAAATTGGTGAGGGTTTTAGTGAAGGAAAGGAATGATCATGGATGGATGAATTTGGAATGAGTTTGCTGATCATGAAATATCTATGTACTTTTGAAACACTTGCACTGCATCAAACATTGACATTTACTCAGGAATCATGTAAACATGAAGAATTTCTATTATCTAAGGAAAACATAATTTCATGAGCTAGCTACCTACTTCATGCATGAGGAAAACTTGCAAACTAAGATAGAAGATTTATGAGATCTAATGTAAGACTAAAGATAAAATAAATGATAACTAAATCCTACTCTTGCAAACTCATCAAATGCTGACCTAAGTATAGAAAACCCTAAATTCCATGAGAAAGTAGAATTCTGTCTGTTTGGGGTTGCATAGGAGTTCTTTCCTCAAACCACGATCCTTGAAGGAAGGAGTGAGGCCAAAACCACCTACTGATATCTTGCTGATAACCCTTTATCTATTCTAAGCTACTGCTGAAGTAAAGCACAAATGGAAGAAAAATAATCAAATCTACAACTGCTTGTAATGAAATAATTCTAAAGACAATTCAACTATGAAATCAACTAAACATACAAATACAAGAAGAGGAGCCTTTGCTGCTAGGGTTGGGACCTAACCCAAGAGCTTCAACCCTCTGATTTAACTTAGTGCTGGACCAAGGAAACACTCATTCTCATTATCAAAATAAAAAATTACATAGCAATGTCTTCCACAAGTCTTGAACTCGAAAATGACTAGTGTTTTTACAAAAAAAATTTGAATGCTAATGAGGCTCTAGGCCTCTTTATTTATACCATTGAAGTCTCCAACAACTTCCTTAAATCTAGGGAGGCTCGGCTCCCAAACTCAAGATAAAATAGCTCTTTAACTGTCACATGCTCAGTTGCCTTTTGATCTCCATGACTTGGTTGCTTGTACTTCGAGCTAGGGTGATTGATGGAGGAATATTCGAATGAGGGAGGAGTAAATGAGGAGGATCTACCTCTACAATCTCTCCTCCTTTCCTCATTCGAGTTTTAGCCCTTAATTAGCTAAAATTCCATGATTTTCTCTCACAAACCTGCAACCAATGCACATTAGTCCACTAGGCATAATACCTCACTTTGACTCATCTCATTAAAAAAAATACAATCAAAATATGTAATAAATTGTGAGAAGAGTTGATTTTGTTGAAAATAGCAATAAGAAATGCTAAAAATAGAAGTGCTAAAAATAACACTGTTATAAATAGCAGTTTGGGTACCAGTGTTGGACATAGAAAAAAGGAATGAAAAATGGAAGTGCTAAAAATAGCATTGCTATAAAAAGCATTTCGGGATGGATTCCAATTTTAGTTAGTCCCTGAACTAAAATTGAGAAGTAAAATTTGAATTTGATCTTAGAAGCTATTTGTAAAATAATTAATTAATTCATCTTGAGTTAATTAGTTGTAGAAAATCAAACATGAAGTCTATGTGGGGACATGCAACAGTTTCTCCATTGATTGAGGAATTTATCCATAAGTTAAAGAGATAAGGATGAGTTGTAATTAGTTGGCTCAGTTAACTGAGTTAAATCCAGTTAGATTAGTTCCAACAGTGTGTGGAATTAATTGTGAGTTCAATTAGTTAATGCTTGCATGCATGTAATTGATACTCTCCAAATAACTGAATATTCTCTCATAAATAACTCATGCATGTCAGTTCAGACAGAGACCCAGTTGAGATTAAAGACAGGGACATTGTATTATCAGTTGGAGGAATTTTCCTATAAAGGAAACTCATCCATGTAGAAGGAATTATCTCCTTTAGGCTTGTGTATTTCTGAGCCAAGTGAGCAGTGTGAGGTGGGAATTCACACAAGTGGAAGCATTGGACCCCAGGAAAAACTGTGCAAGGAAATAGGAGGCTTGGAGGGCTTGAGGAGGACATATATAGTGTCTATTTAGTCTGTGAGTTGTATTGTTTGATTGTAGAGAGAGCATGATAGCTTGAGAGTTGATTCTTTTTGTAACTTGAACAAGATTTCCACTTGTATGAAAATACAGAGATTGGGGTATTAGGCTGTGTGATTGATTTCTCATTCTCAGTTATATGTGTTCTCATTGATCTTGTTCATATTTTATTAAGCTTCTGCAAAGTTTGATGTAGAAGTAGATCCTATATATTGCTTTAGTATATTGCCTAATCTGTTGATCTACAGTGGTAATTTCTACATGGTATTAGAGCAAAGGTGATCAAAGTGAAGAACATTATACAAGAAGGGAGAAGTTCGAAGTTTTAGGTTCCTGAATATAGAAATCAAGTTTTTATCACATCCCAATTTCACCAATGGCGTTCAATGGTTTAAGACTCGAGTATGCCCTTGATGGCAATTCAAATTATATAGCCTGGAAGGATCGCATGGAAGCAGTATTAGAGGATAACGGTCTAAAGAACTTCATTGATCAAGAAGTCTCGAAGCCAACTAATGCTACAGAATTGGTGGAATGGAAGAAATGTGTGGCTAGAGAAAGGAGAATCCTTTTGGAGGGAGTTCAAGACCACATAGTCTCAAGTCTCCATTGGAAGGAGACACCATTTTTGACGTGGAAAACATTGAAATATCCATATTAGAATAACAACGACTAGAGGAAGTTGGCGCTAAAAGACAAGCTTCGGAAAATCAAGTGTGAAAAGGGCGACATGATCTCTACATATCTGAACAAGCTCACCACCTGGAGGGATGAGCTTGGAAGTGTAGGGATCACGGCAGTTGATGAGGACATGGTGAGTCTAGCTCTCCTCAATCTTCCTAAGATCTCGCATAGTTACCAAGACTCGGTAAATGGAAGAGAGAAACTGCTAGATTGGGAACGACTTTGGTCAGATCTGATGCAGGAGGAGATACGGAGAAGCATCAGAGATGGATATTCTTCATCCAATGAGGATGAAGAAAATTGTGCCTTAACAAGTAAGGAAAAGAGAGGGAAGGAGAAGGATTCTCATCCCAAATCGAGTTCTTCCTATGGTGGGAAGAAGTTTGACAAATTGAAAGTGCGATGCTTTCGTTGTCATGAGGTGGGCCATTTTGCTACAAATTGTCCACTGAAGAAATCCAAGATGGGATCCAAGGAAGGATCTGAAGGTGAGGCATTGGCCTCACAATTTGAGTTGGATTTCACCCTCTTCACATGCATGGCTTCATCCATGGTGGGATGTGGTTGGTTTCTTGACAGTGGTGCTTCTTTTCACATGATCGACAATAAGAGTTTGTTCAATACCTTGGAGGAGAAAGATCTCCAGATACTCATAGCAATGGGTAATGATGAAAAGTATAGTGTCTCAGGTGTAGGCACAATTGTTTTTAAGAGGGAACATGGAACTCGCATTACCTTGACCAATGTCAAGTATGTACCAGGATTGAAGAAAAATTTTTGGTGTCCATCGCAATGCTGGAAGACAAAGGATATGATGTAGTCTTTAGTAAGGGAAAGGTTTTCCTTCGACACATCACCACTAGATAGGTGAAGCAAATTGGTTCACAAGTCAAGAACCTGTATTCTCTTGAGGTTCAAGATGCATGCAAAGCCTTGAGGAGTAAGGCAACTGATGGAGACTTGGTGGTTGAGAGGGAGAGTACATTACTTCTCAACTTGCAGTGCCAGAAGAAGTCTCAGACAATTGTGGAGGAGCCACGGTTGGTGAAGCAACTTCAGGAGGTTGTGGAGAAACCACAACTTGAGAAGCCGAGAGGAGACCAAGTGGAGGCATCCACTCAAGCAGACACCTCTAGTAGGGGGAAATTTCAAGCCAAGTGGGCAGAGGGATCACATGCATCCATACCTCTAGGTCGGAGGTGGGGCAATGTGGAGTGACAGTCCCAAGAAGGCCAGAATAGGGGCAGTATCATTGAGGTACCCAACCTCTTTGAATAGACCTTGCTATGGGAGCCCTGAAGAGGAGTAGTAGGACTAGCTGAGTGGGTAGAGGTAGATGTGGATGGAGTAGCAGAGAGAGCTACAGTGCAGGAATCCCAGGACAACGTAGAGCTAGCAGGCTGCAACAATGCGAGAGGCACACGAGTGTTGCACAAGTGCAGGATGACATAGAGAGTTGTGCAACATTGTGAGATGCATGGAGTGTTGTAGTAGCTCAGAGGTCACAGAGGGAGCACTTGTCAGTGGCAGAAGAAGCTTCTACATCAGAGGATGTTTCTAGCCCAACAAGGAGGCCAGTTGGGAGATTTTTTTGTTTCTAGAGTTGCTGGAGCAACAACACTTGGAGAAGTGTTTCATGTAGAGCATTCCAAAGGTTTAGGATTGGGTTTGAGTTGAATGCCTTTCTTGTTGAGAGGGAGTGTTGAAAATAGCAACAATAAATGCTAAAATAGAAGTGCTAAAAATAGCACTGCTATAAATAATAGTTTGGGTACCAGTGTTGGACATGGCAACAAGGACTGAAAAATGGAAGTGCTAAAAATAGCATTGATATAAATAGCATTTCAAGATGGATTCCAATTTTAGTTAGTCCTTGAACTAAAATTGAGAAGTAAAATTCGAATTTGATCTTAGCAGCTGTTTGTAAAATAATTAATTAATTCATCTTGAGTTAATTAGTTGTAGAAAATCAAACATGAAGTCTATGTGAGGACATGCAACAGTTTCTCCATTGATTGAGGAATTTATCCATAAGTTAAAGAGATAAGGATGAGTTGTAATATTGAGTTGTAATTAGTTGGCTCAGTTAACCGAGTCAAGTCCAGTTAGATTAGTTCCAATAGTTTGTGGAATTAATTGCGAGTTTAGTTAGTTAATTCTTGCATGCATGTAACTTCTGCTCTCCAGATAACTTAATATTCTCTCATAAATAACTCATGCATGCCAGTTCAAATAGAGACCCAGTTGAGATTAAAGACGGGGACATTGTACTATTAGTTGGAGGAATTTTCCTATAAAGGAAAATCATCCATGTAGAAGGAATTATCTCCTTCAGGTTTGTGCAGTTATTTATGAGCCAAGTGAGCAGTGTGAGGTGGGAATTCACACAAGTGGAAGCATTAGACCCCAGGAAACACTGTGCAAGGAAATAGGAGGTTTGGAGGGTAGGAGGACATATACAATGTCTATTCAGTCTATGAGTTGTATTGTTTGATTGCAGAGAGAGCATGATAACTTGAGAGCTAATTCTTTTTGTAACTTGAACAAGATTTCCACCTGTATGATAATACAAAGATTGGGGTTTTAGGCTGAGGCTTTCCCTGGGTTATTTATTATGTGTTACGTGTGATTGATTTCTCATTCTCAGTTATATGTATTCTCATTGATCTTGCTCATATTCGATTAAGCTTCCACAAAGTTTGATGTAGAAGTAAATCTTGTATTTTTCTTTAGTATATTGCATAATATATTGATCTACAATGGGAACTTCTACAGATTTAACAAAGCTAGGAGGTGGATTAAGGTCCATATATTTACCCAATGATGAGGCTCATTGCCCACCATCTAGCAGGAGTAGGCCTTAGGGCTACATCCAAAGCTAACAACCTTTGTTCTTCTAGTATTTGTCTTTCATAATCATCAAGGAAAGTGCTTACATTACCCAAACCATCATAGTAAGGAAAATTCCATACCTCAGAGGTTATACATTGAAGTGATTTAGTGATCTTTGCACATCACCTTATAGTCACTTCGTGTAACCTATTTTCCAATTTTCCAATTCTGCTTCTGAATCTGAGGTTAAAAACTGTCTTGTTACCAACTCAATTTTTCATCTATAGTGGGGTTAATCCATTCCTCATATTTGGTTGTCAATGACAGATATTATCTATATCTGCTGCGCAATACTCATCTCTGATAGGCTCTGTATATCTCGCCCCTTCTGATGAGTCCAATGGAAAAATACTCTCATGTTGTCCTTTTCAAATACCATTTGTCTTTTATTTAAGTTGATTATAGTCAGATTATCAAATGCCCAATCCAGTCCAAGAAATGTTGGATAGTGGTTTTTGTCATCCACAATTTCAATCACTTCAAAGTTTGCAATAGTGCAAACTCCTTCAATGTCTACTACCACCCCGAATATTATTCCTAAGAGGGGGATCTTCTGATATTTGGCCTTCTCAACTGAATTGGTGAGCATTGTGACTTTGACTTACCTATCAATTCCTAGGTCTGCTTTGGTAAAACATTGGCATCAGATCTTAAATCTAGAATAACTTGATCCATGTCATATTCTCTGATTTGCGCAGTGAGTCTCATTTATTTTCTATTCCTTCTCTTATGGTGATTTAAATTGTTTACTGCACGTAACTCTCTATGGTACTTCTTTAGAAGCACATGAATCTATCAATTCCTGCAACCCTTCTATACTTTCTGGTTTCTTAATAGCTTCATGCAAGTTTGTATGAAGGACTTTAAAATACATGGATCCATATCTTGTGTTGCAGTTGATATTATTGATGAACCTCATAAATGGGTAATTATATGGGCTCATTTTACCTCATAATCTAGTCAAATAAACCATTCTCTTGGTTTATTGTATGATTTTTTGATTATATTTATGCTTATGGAGTGAGTTGAGTTGCTTATGATGCCATGTGGTCTAACATGTGTTTAATGCAGATTATTGATGAATTTTGAAGTCAAAGTCAAGGATCCAGTGGACAAAGGGAAGCAATAACTCGAAGTGGACAAAGAAGAGGACTTATAGGAGGGAATCCCCCTCATTTATTACTCCTCACTTCGAATTACCCTTCATTCAGCTCAAAGTACAAGCAGCCAAATCATGCACTAGAAAGAAACCGAGCAAGTGGAGGATGACTGATGATTATCTCGAGTTTTGGAAGCCAAGCCTCCCTAATTTTAAGGAAGCTATTAGTATATTCATTTGTATAAGTAGAGATGCCTAGGGCCTCACTAGGGTTGAGCTTTTGTTGAATTTTTTCTTATGTAAACTCTGCTCCAAGTTCGAGCTAATTATTTTTGAGATAGTTTCATGTAATCTTGTTATTGTTTTGATAATAAAGATGGAATCCTTTTTGTGCTAGCATTGAGTTACCTCAGAGAGCTGAAGCTCTTGGGTTAGGGTCCAATCCAAGCATCCAAGCTCCTCTTTACTTGTATTTGTATGTTTTATTTCAGTTTTTAGATTAGGTTGCTATTAAATGTATTTATTTGATGGTTAAGAATAGGTTGCTTTTGATGATTCAGTAGTTTTCTTCCATTTGTGCTTTCTATAGTAGGTTAGGCAGTGATAAAGAGAAGATTCAAAAGGTTAGAGATAGTTCATGGCCGATCTTGCTCCGTTTGGGACCATGATTTTAGGCAAAGACCCTCTTGCTGCCCCCAAAACACATATTTTCTTCATTCATAGGACTTCTTGTGTTTGCAGCTTTTTAGTAGGTGAATAATCTAGTTCTATTTTTCTTCAGATCCTCTTCATCATGCTCACTTCTTTATTTGCAATATTATTCTTTCATGCTTTCATTTCTTGCAGCATTTCTCATCATTTCCTTTCATAGATCATAGTTTAGACTAGTTTGATGCAAAACTTTTATTTTCTAGATGCACTCATTTCATTACTTGTTTGATCTTATTGGTTGACTATCAGTTCCTTTGCAGTAGATATATTCTTGCAGTAGGCTAGCTTATCAGCCATAACGTCATCCATCTGATCCATGCCCTACAGGTCGCCCAAACCTCACCTCAATTCTACCTTAGTTTCCTGCATTTCCCATAGAACTTCTTCCTCTCTCCTTGAGCAAACCCAATCATCTTCCTCTCTCCTGATGATTCTTGGTAGACCCTAGGTGCCATAACACCTCATTCCAACCTTCATCCACCTTTTTCACCTACTCTCACACCCTCAAAATAGTGAAAACTACTCTTGGCCTCCTCCTGTAGTGGCCCTGTTTTCCTCCTGTAGATTTCCTGTGTCCTCCTGTAGATTTTCCTGTAGGATTTCTTTTGAAAGCCAAGTGTGGGAAAAGCCTCTAGAAGGCCACCTGAGACCTCTTAGGACCCATTCACACCATCCTACATCCTCTCAAGTCCCAAAACCACCCTTCAACGCCACCTATTCACTACTACATTCACAAACAATAAATTACATGCATGTCAAATTCACATAAAAATCCAAAAAGATATTTTTTGCTCATTTACTTCTAGAAGTAGCTTAGTTAGATGTTGTTTACTTCCTTGAGTAGGTAATGGCATTCTTTTCATGGTTTTCATAGTGCTTTCTGCAAAACTTGGATTAGTTGATTAATTTGGGTTTACTAGTTTTGCCTTACATTTCAGACTTTCTACTTTTTGTAGTTAGAGTAGTATCTGTAGAGTATTTTTTCTCTCCTTTCATCACATATATAGCTTCTTCTAGAATCCATAGAAGTTGGCTTGAGTTCCTATTGATCTTGCGTCGGTTGACCAAGTGACAACCTGTAGTAAGAACTAATACTTGTGCATACAGCACCGTCGCTTCCAAGTTTGTTACGAACAACCGGGTTGATAAGAGTAAATAAGGAAGCCCCGGAGTTGCAGCATTGTTGTTGCAATATTGGTGCTCACCAATTATGTCACAGTTATTCTTTTTCTTTGGCTGCACACTAGAGGTCGAAGCTCCAACATCCACAAAGCTTCACCTTGCCTCCATAAACACTTCTTTTTCCTTATGAACATCAAAGGCAATATATTTCTACGTGGTCTTTCTTACACATGTGGCTACAACTTCCTTCTTTCCATCTTCTTTGTAATTTCCAGTCACAGTTCCACTCCTTGCTACAATATTAATATGAGGGTCATCAGTCCTTGGTTCCATAGTCATCATCTAAATGTTTCATGTCATCTCTTGATTTTTCTTTTCTTAATTTTTTTCTATAAGTACCGGACACTCCTCAATTACATGATCAAATGTTTTTTAACACTTAAATGTAATAGTAGGATTATGACAATCTCTTGCGAAGTGACCTGTCTAGCTATAGTTGTAGCAAAAAATCTGTCCACGACCTTGTGGTGAAGTAAAATTATAACTGCGGACACGAATGAATTCCTCTAGCACGATAATGGGTCTAGCCACAACAAGTACATTATATGGAATATTTCCTTAGGTTAGAATCAATCAAGAGGGCCTACCTCTTGGTCACTTATCCTTCTTGATGATGTCCTTGCTTTCTCACTCCAACAATCTCTCACTTCCTTCTTCAAGCTCTTGAAACGAGCAAACAACAACAACACACAAACATAATAATAAACAAATTGCAATTCAACCTACTTAACAAGTCAGTAAACATTAAGCCATGAATATGTAATATTACAAAACATGTATGAAATCAATCGATAGTTTCATATATTAATATCAAAGAGAGATTACAACCATTCGTCTTGACGTCGCAGTCTTCCTCTGACAAGATCAGGTTCCCACACACTTCTGATAGCATTCCATGATGGATTCAAACAAAAATAGTTTTATAGCTCTTCCCTTTAGGCTTCACTCCAAACCAATACACACTTTTCCCTCACACAACTAGATAACTATAACTAGTAATAGCTTGCTTATATACTCCAAACGAAAATAGCATCAACACTCAACCAAAAACTCTACAACTCTAACACTAGTTTGTGCTTGAGAAGAAGGGAGGTTTATATAGGAAATATGGATGGGAGATGAATCCTCTTCTCATGGGAGAAGGACTTATCCCTTGAGGTAGTTCCATCATTATAGGGGAAATGAGTCCAAACTGTCATCCTCGACCCCATCCGACCAAACCATTTACCAAAATTCTGTTATGAAGATTCTAGAGCTGGAAGCTTCAGCTCTAATTTGAAAAGCTTTCCATAACAGAACTAATGTGACTGAAACACAGCTTAGTCACTCCATTCAGCATAAGGAATAGTGCTAATCTTTGCACATCAGCACAGGGGAGACAAAGGCCATTAGCGTCGGTCTTGTAAACTGGGTAAAACAGAAGTTTCAGGGGAAATGGTGCAAAAGGGAAATGATTTGCTCATGAAGAGGGACATAATGGGAGTTTCTTCATGAAGGAAAAGCATGTGGGGTTCACTGTAGAGGTCCTCCAGGATCAAGGAATGGGGAGTATAGGGATAGTGACAAAATGATGTGTAACAGACGCCCCCTAAAGTGTGAAAGTTGAGCTAGAGTGAGGGATGAAATGCTTTATAAATCAGTGCGGGGAACCAGTCTACCGTCGAAAAACCTACAAGAAAGTATAGATACATATACGTAAACTGAGATCTTTGTCAAATGATACATGAATCATGGCATGGATGTAGCCATCTAGAGAAAGATCATGTAAATGGATCCAGGTATGGGCGTAGCCATCTGCCAAGGGGGGATCATAATGAAACCAATATATGGTCGCAACCATCCAATAATGAGAAGGATCACATATGATAACTCATGGTTTGGACACAGCCAACCATCTGAAAGAGACATGTATATCATCATAACCATGTCACATAGCTTCGCAACCTAGAATTTTGTGATCCGAGTCCAGGGTCTTGCACTCCAACACGACCCAATCAAAGTACATATTCTAGCATGCAAATAGATGTGTTGATGCCAAACATGCTAGAAAGTCACTTGATTACCAATCCATGATGTAAACTATTAACAAGCGCAAGAGAAACCACTAATAATGACAATGTTCCTCAAGGTACTATCATTACAATCCACGAAATGTGAACATAGGAACTGAAGTTGAACACTCATGAAATCACTCGATCGAAAGCCAATGATGTGAACTTATCGTCGAGTGAGAAGAACTTTCCATTAGGGCATGCAAGCTTTAAGGTACTAGAAGGAAGTCTCTAAATCAATTTCCTGGATAATGAGTTGAAGTAGATGGAAAGCTACTGCGTCAAAGGAGGGCCATAATGAATCTCACATCATTGACGCGAGACGAGAGGATGAAAAAATCATTTTGAATGATATAAAGAATCAGGGGTAAGTGTAACTATAGAAGGACAACTCTTGAACATATCGGCGACACAACCAGAATTTTGGCGGCTTTTGGATCCATGGGATCGATGGTCATGATGACATGGTAGAGATCAAATGGAAGGCAAAAAAGAAGGGCCTAAACCCAACAAGGTCAACGATGCAAAGGAGGATGTCCCAACCCGACACAAAGGAAAGAGTGTCATGTTTAAGAGTGAGCTGCTGACATGATTGATAGATTTCCAAATTTTCTCCCAACATTTCTAGCAGGTACCCCAATTATTTTTTAATCGCAAGCTTGAAGGGGATAGAATATGCTTGCACTGTAAGTTCATCCTTCGGACGAATCCAACCTAGTAAGTTTAATGAGCCCTAGGAAGGAGAAGCTCATGGTCATCATGGTGACGAGTCTGATGCTGTTTAATAGTTTAACGAGTCTGAAAAAGGTGTAACTCAGTATATTTTTCACGTTTAGAGAGTTTGAAAAAGACAAGTAAAAGAAAACTCCACATGGTCCCTTTTCATACATTTGTGTCTCTCGAGCCCGAAAAGGTAGAAAACAATACTTCAGAGAACCGCTTGACCATTTCAGTCAAGGAGTACCTTTTTCGTAAATAGTGCCTCTCAACCCTAAAAAAGGGGTAAACTTATACTGGGCACACGATGTTTCGCATCCGTTAATGAGTTCGAAACGACAAGGGCTCGGCCATCTTTTCTCTTTTAACGAGTCGAGAAAAGAGTTGAAACATGACTCATAATCATCATTGAACATCCATCACCTATTGTTGCATAAGTAAGGAAAAGTGTATTATCGAGTCCTTGAGGAAAAATAGGTCAAAATATTTACAAAACATGTTATTTTCATGAAAAAATGAATAAAAAGAGGAAAAGTAAATATATTTTTACGATTTACCATTTTCACTTTGCTGTGAAGACTTTTTACCCACTTTTACCCTAATTGTTTCAGAGAAGATTGCGGAAGATACAGGAGGTCAATCGACGAGCCACCAGTTCTAGGTAACAACCAAAGCCTTGAGCTCCATTTCCATGCTATTTATTTCTTCTTTTAGCCATTTCTTTGGATTTTTAGGGAGGTTTTTAAGAATATTTTTCACCCTCGGTTGGCGCGATTTCCGAGCACAAAATCACACCGGCCGAGGGTGATTAACAAAGCCATCCACACCAATTGGCGCAACTATTTTTAAAATAGGCATGCCAATGCCGTGGATAAGGAAAATCCCTATGTTCTTAAAAACTGACCATTTAAACTTGAATTTTATGTGCCAAGGATGATTATTGACTCAAATTAATGGCTTTTATAGTAGAGAATCGCCAAAAATGGTGGATTGGAAGGAACGGGAACATGAAGATGTTGACAACCAGGTAATGAATGACCCAAATTTCCTGGAGGCTTTGAGGGCTTGCAGGCTCCTCAATGATCCGAATTGGATCCTAAAACTCTCTAAGTTTTCATGACTGTTTCAATTATGCTAAAATATTCAAGTCCTAGAAAAGATCGAAGCTATCAGAAGGAATCCTAATAACAATTGTAGCTGTGGCTAGAGCGAAGCAACGAGGACCCTCGGTCGAGCGTGCAGACCGTTGGCCCATGGTAAAGTGCAATGGCACGAAACTGGCAAAACCAGAGGCCAGATTAAGGAACAGAGGTGGATTCTAATATGCGATTAGTGCTAAGCGTTAATCATGTATAGCAGGGCATCCCCCTCAACGAAGGAAAGCCCCAAAATACTCGGACCCAAAAACGCTATAAAACTCGGAAAAGTAATTGTTTCAGTTCCATAGCATGGATTCCCCAAAACCGGCAGGATATCGAAAGGCTTCGAGGCAGTAAGTAGTTTTGACTGAACCCCACCTGATGCCACACATTGAGTGACAAGCATCTGGCAAAAGAGAGATAAAACCGCCTGCATCAAGCAGGTAAACGTCGTGTGACTTGTTCACATGATATGAAGGACGACTGGAGGTTCTGGGGGACCCAGATCGACGATAGAGATACATCTTGATGACTGACTAGATTTGACAGGTCAAAAAGAAAGGGATTTGATGTCCAGCGTGGATGATGAGTTGGCAAATGATTCATGTTCACGGGCGATCTTGAAGAAAACATATTTAACGACCATTCGAGTATGATTCAGGGAATCTAACACCTAGTTCATTAGCAAACAGGTGGCCACCTCCCTGCGAGGTGTTACCCAGTGATGATGACGCAGAGTAGAGGAATTAAAATGGACAGAGGAAATGAAACTAGAAGGCCAGGAAGCGGAAATGAGCAGTCAAAGAGTAGACTAGCTTTAAAGCCATGAACTGACAGAAGCAGAGAACAAGGAGGCAACACACAGAGATGCAGAAATCCAATAGCAGAGAACAAAGAGTAGAAGTGGAGCTGACCAGAAGGCAGCATCCCGCCAGACAAAGCCAAAGAGAGTCAGAGAGTCTGTCTACTCCATTAAAGGCTTGAGAGGTTCAAGCAAGCTCCTCGGCATAGGCCTGTCATACTACTGTGACCCTTAGAGGTCGAGTTCAGTAAGGAGAGTCTGTGCACACGATTCCCACTGACTTCATTCTGTTAGTGACACTCAAATCGAGCTCACTGTTGTAAAAACTCTGCTTGAAAACATAATAGAGAGGCCACCACTGAAAGGCTGGACCAGGAGACGTAGCCCAGGAGCATTGGGTGAACTCCTTATTAAACTTGTTTTGTTTACATGTTTGACTATTATGTTTTCTCTGATTGCCTCAGTGTCTATGTATTCTAGCAATCTTATCGATCCGTTGCATAAGTAACATAGGCATCTCCATGCACATGAGTCTGTAATACCTTTCATTCTTTATCCTCGATAAATTCCAGATCAAGTGGTATCAGAGCTTAGAGTTATTAAAGTTAGACAAGCTTGTGCTGGATTTGTTGTTGAATGCTAACTAGATCAAAGCTTAAATTAGGATAAGGAGAATTGGCTGAAACTAACCCGGAAATTGGAAGAGACTATTCTAAGAGGAAAATGTTAGAAGAAAATCCCTTGTAATTAGACCCCCAGTTCATGGATAGTTTTATGACCCTGAAATCCATGGTGGAGGAAATGTATAGGGACTATAAGAAACATAGAGATGAAGATTCATCAAGCTCCAAACAAGACAAAGGAGTAGAAGAATCTCTCCTCCATGACCACTCCAAAGGAAAAGGGAACGAGGAAAAATTCTCATGCCTCCTAATAGCCCTGAACATAAAAAGAAGACATCTTTGATTAAATTAGATGTTAAATTTGATTTACCAATATATGATGGAGAGTTGAATACTGAGAAGCTGGATAATTGGATCAGATAGATTGATGTTTATTGCAGAGTGCAGAGCATCGACTCAAACAAGAGTAAGATTCAACAAGCTAGCCTATGCCTTGGAGGCATTGCCTTGGTATGGTGGGAAGGCAGGACATAAGCTGACTTGAAGAAACATGGTAGGATTCTTTCTGTTTGGAGTGAATTTGTTTCTGCAATTAAAAATCAATTCTATCCACTAGCCTACATGTAGCAAGCCATGATGAGCTGGAAAACTCTTCGACAACTAAAAGGGAAAAGTGTACAAGGCTACACTCAAGGATTTAGGAAAAGAGATTTGATTCTAGGAATCTCTTTAGACGCACATGAGACTCTATTGAAGTACTAGTTCGTCTACATAGCTACATGAGGCACAACATCCTCATGTTTAATCCCACTAGCATAGATGAGGTATCCGTGCAGGCTACGCATCTAGAAGCTAGAGGTAAGAATGGGAACCCAAAAGTTGGGGGATCATCCCAACCCACTACAAGCAAAAATAAGGAGAAAATAAAACAGAAATGGAAAGAGCAGAAGACAAACACTGTACAAAAGAGAAAGTCCTCATGCACTCATTGTAAGAAGGATGGGCATGACGATGAACACTGTTGGATTTTGCATTTGGAGATGAAACCTAAGAAGTTTTAGGGAAAGAAGAAGAAGAATGCTATAGTTATTCAAAATGATTTGGGCTCAGACTTAGGAGATTAAGCAACAATCGCAGCCACGGGTATAAAGGGTAAAAATTCTGAAGTATCTACTAGTAATTCTGCACAATCTACTGATAATGAAGAAAATGAGAGAAAAAGACGTGAGATTTTTCATATTTGAGTTATTTACAATCATCAAAAGATTGATACTTTGTTCGATAGTGGCTCACAAGTAAATTTAATTTCTAAAGCAATTGTAAAGAAGTTGGGATTATAACCACACCTCACAAGAAACCATATCCATTAGGTTGGCTATGTGATAAAGCAAAGCTACAAGTGACTAGACAATGTAAACTTAAGTTTTCTTTTGGGTTTGTAGATGAGGTTGAGTTAGATATAGTTCCTCTAGATATATGTGGAATTGTTTTAGGAAGTCCTTACTTGTATGATAGAAAAGCTATTTTATATAGAGTTGAGAACAAGTATCTACTCGTTAAAGATGGAATCGAATATATTGTAAGAGCTCATAAGCTCAAGAATAATTATACTCTCATAAATTTGGGGTAGATGAAATGAATTGTAAATTCATGCAAACAATTTTTATTGATGGTTGTAAAGAAAAAGAAACCTAATAAAACCAATGTATTTGAGGGCTGTGATGCTAAACAACAAGCTGATTTAGAAAAAGTTGTTTCAGAATATGATGTATTGTTTCAAGAACCTAAAAATTTTCCACCCAAAAAGGAAATAGTGCATGATATTAATTTGCAGCAAGATCCTCCATTGCCTAACATCGGAATGTACAGGTTGTTCGCTTTAGAGAATGCAGAAATCAAGAGGTAGGTACAGGAGTTGCTCAAGAAGGGGTTCATCAGACCTAGCACATCACCATGTGGGTCTCCAATCGTGTTGGTGAAAAAGAAAGATGGCTCATCTAGAATGTGCATTAATTACCGAGCACTAAATAAGATAACGATAAAAAATCGTTATCCCCTTCCTCGCATAGATGATCTATTAGATTGGTTAAAGGAAGTTGTTTATTTTTCTAGGTTAGACTTGCATAGTGGCTATCATCAGGTAAGAGTTGCAGAGCAAGATGCATAGAATACTACTTTCAAAACAAAGCAAGGATTGTATGAGTGGCTGGTTATGCCTTTTGGCTTAACTAATGCTCCTGCTACTTTCATGAGAGTAATGAATGA
>APFE030760150.1:73624-83719 GCA_000404065.3 Pinus taeda | reverse complement strand
CACAATATTGGAGAAAGTTTATTTCTAACTTTTCCTTAATTGCAGCTCCCTTACATGCTTTAACAAGATTGAACAAGGTGTTTTAGTGGACAGGCAAACAGCAGAAAGCCTTCGACACCTTGAAAGAAAAGATTAGTACAGCACCAGTACTAGCACTGACCAATCTTCAAAGACCATTTGAGATTGAAATAGATGCCAGTGACTGTGCTATGGGAGTAGTGTTGATGCAACACAATAAACCTGTATGTTATCATTCTGAGACATTTAATTCTGCAGTAGTTAACTATCCTACATATGATAAAGAATTGTATGCATTAGTATAGAGTGTGAAAAAGTGGAAACATTACTTAATGGGCAAAGAGACAGTTATACATACTGATAATCAACCACTTCAATATCTACACTCCCAAACTAAGTTGCAGTAATCAAGACACTATAGATGGATGGGTTTTCTACAACAATTTTATTTAGTCATCAAATATAAAAAAGGCATACACAATAAAGTTGCAGATATGTTATCTAGACCAATTATAAATGCATATATTATACTTAAGCGTAATTCAGTATTGTATGAGAGCTACATTGAACAATATGCTCCAGATATAGATTTTAAAGATGTATATGCAACTTTAAGTCAAGGCAAACGAGTAGAATAATTGGATTATCATATTACGGACCAACTCTTGTATCATTGTGGAAAGATATGAATTCCACAAACTGAAAGAGTAAAGATAATTTGAGAAGCACACTCTTCTCTAATATCAGGTCACTTTAGTGTAAGTAAAATGGTTGCACAACTACAAAGATTTTGTTATTGGCCAAAAATGAATGAGACAATTTCTAGATATGTAAGAGGGTGTACCATGTGTGCTAAAAGCAAGCCCAACAATAGAAAACTAAGCTTGTACACTCCACTACCAATTCCTTCTCATCCTTGGGAAAGTGTTTTCATGGACTTTGTTGGAGGAATGCCTAAATCTAGGAAAGGTCATGACTATTTATATGTTGTTGTGGATAGGTTCAACAAAATGTGTATTTTAATACCTTGTAACAAACAGATTACAACTGAATAGACTGCAAAGTTATTCTTTCAGCATGTATGGGTTCATTCTGGATTACCTGCTTCCATAATATCTAATCAAGATACCCAATTTGTTGGGAAATTTTGGTCAAACTTGTGGGAATTGATGGACACTAGGTTGAAGAAAAGCATAGCTTTTCATCCGCAAATAGATGGTCAAATAGAAGTGATCAATAGGACAGTGATCTAGTTGCTCAGAGGCTATTGCAGCAAGCATTCCAAACTTTGGGATGAACATTTCTGCTATGTGCAACATGCTTACAACCAAGCTAAACATTCTTCTACACATAGATCTCATTTCGAGACCTGTTTTGGTTTCACACCAAGGTCTCCCTTGGATTTTGTCTTTGGTAAAGACATAGAAATTTATGGACACAGTGATGTGGACAAGGCAACCAAGTTCATTGAAAAAATCCAAGAGATTCACTAGGTAGTACAGGAATAGCTGGAAAAGGGCCAAGCCAAGTACAAGGCAAGGCATGACAATTATCGGATGGAGCATAGTTTCCAAGTTGGTGACCAAGTCTGGCTATATATCAGCAAAGATAGGATGCAAGGTGAAGGTAAGAAGCTGAAGCCAATAAGGTATGGACCTTTCAAGATACTTGAGAGAATTGGTGAGAATGCTTTTCGCCTTGATCTACTAGCTTACATGCACATCTACTCAGTTGTTAATGCGGACAGCTTGAGAGTATTCGAACCTTCATTGATTGAAGATCCCGAAGAGCAAAGTCAATTGCCTTCTATTGATGATCTGTTACCTGAATATCTTAATGAGTTGCAGGAAGATGCAGTTTTGGATAGGAAGGTAAGAACTACACGCAGAGGTGACGTTGAGTACCTCAGGATCAGACTCAAAGGTTCAAAGCCAAGCAGTGCGAAATGGATATAAATTGAGCAAGTGAGGAAGCAACACGCTCACTTGATTGATGCTTGAAAGAAAACCAACTTTTGGTGGTCCAAAAGCTTTTTTCAGTGGGAAGGCCATGATCCGAATTGGATCCTAAAAATCTCTAAGTTTTCATGACTGTTTCAATTATGCTAAAAGATTAAAGTCATAGAAAAGATTGAAGCTATCATAAGGAATCCTCATAACAATTGCAGTTGTGGCTAGAGCGGAGCAACGAGGACCCTCAGTCGAGCGCACAGACCGTTGGCCCATGGTAAAGCACAATGGCATGAAACTGGAAAAATAGAGACCAAATCAAGGAACAAAGGTGGATTCTGATACGCGATTAGTGCTTAGCACTAACCACATATCATAGGGTGTCCCCCTCAGTGAAGGAAAGCCCTGAAACACTCAGACCTGAAAATTCTATAAAACTCAGAAAAGTAACTATTTCATTTTCGTAGCACAAATTCCCCAAAACTAGCAGGATATCAGAAGGCTTCGAGGCAGTAAGCAGTTTTGACTAAGGCTTGCCCGATGCCACACATCGAGTGACACGCGTTCGGCGGAATAGAGAGAAAACCGCCCGCATCGGATGGGTAAACGTTGTGTGACTTTTCTGCTCGATATGAAGGACGACCGTAGGATTTGATGGGTCCAAATCGACGGCGGAGATACGTCCCGATGACTGACCAGATTTGACAGGTCAAAAACCAAGATGACAGAGATTTGACATCCGACGTGGATGATGAGTTGGCAAATGATTCGTGTTTGCGGGTGACCTTGAAGCAAACAGATTTAACAGCCATTCGAGTATGATTCAGGGAATCTGACACCCAGTTCGTTAGAAAACAGGTGGCCACTTCCCTGCTAGGCATCACCCAATGATGATGACGTAGAGCAGAGGAATTCGAACAGACAAAGGAAAGGAAACCAGAAGGTCAGGAAGTAGAAACGAGTAGTCAAAGAACGGACTAGCTTTAAAGCCATGAACTAACAGAAGCAGAGAACAAGGAGGCAACACACAGAGATGCAGAAAGCCAATAGCAGAGAACAAAGAGTAGAAGCTGAGCTGACCTTAAGGCGGCATCGAGCTAGATAGAGCCAGAGAGAGTCAGAGAGTCTGTGTACTCCATTGAAGGCTTGAGAGGTTCCAGCAAGCTCCTTGACATAGGCCTGTCATACTACTATGACCCTTAGAGGTTGAGTTCAGTAAGGAGAGTCTGTGCACTCCATTCCCATTGACTTCATTCTATTAGTGAGACTTGAATCGAGCTCACTGTTGTAAAAACTCTGCTTGAAAACATAATAGAGAGGCCACCACTGAAAGGCTAGACCAGGAGACGTAGCCCAGGAGCATTGGGTGAACTCCTTATTAAACTTGTTTTGTTTACATGTTTGATTGTCATGTTTTCTCTGATTGCCTCAGTGTCTATGTATTCTAACAATCTTATCGATCCGTTGCATAAGTAACATAGGCACCTCCATGCACATGAGTTTGTAATACCTTTCATTCTTTATCCTGGATAAATTCTAGATCACTCAAATTCTTCCTTACACCAGGGATGGGAGCCTAGCTCGAGTTGCTTCGATACCTGATAAGCCTTTGGGACATTAATCGGTAGATTTCTGTCATTGGTGACTAGGAGCTAGATTTGGAAACTTCAAATATTTACTTTGTCACTGGACTATCTCATAGAGGTGAGCCAGTGAACTTGTATGGGCCACATCTGATCAGGGCAAGCATATCTTCCTTTCTTGCCGAACACTGCCCTGAGGCCTTGAAATCCAAGAGTTGGAAGATATAGATTTTCATTGTGTGGGATCTGACACTGAGGGTGCTTCTATTGACTATCAATAAAGTGGTGAGGTCCCAGGTGGAACATGAGACTAACAAGTCAAAATTTCCTTTATGCTATTGACTGCACAACTCCTACGATCTTCAATTGGGAAGAGGCCATGAAGATGAACATCAAGCACTAGTTGTCCAAAGCCAAAGTGGGGAGTCTAAAGCAATTTTACTTCGAATCCGTACTTGTGACCTTCTTCTTGGAATGAGTACCACTGTTCCACTATCAACTATCTAAGGTGAATCCTCCTATGCCACACGATTTGTGAATGGCTCGCTGGAGTCGTTTGATGCCTAGGATCATTGGGGGTCAGCACATGTCATACCGAGCTACATTATTTTCATGGCTATGGTGACAGAAGATCATCGTGGAGGACTAGCCATACAGAGACACTGATTTCCATGGAGATCTAGACATGCCCCTACCAGATGGAGAGGACTTCGATGACGAAGGTAAAAAATCAAATTTTTAATTTTTATATTTTTTAATTGTTTTTGGTATATATGTGCTTATAAAATTTCTCTCATTTATGCAGATGTTGGACCAGAGTGGCCAACTAGGATGTCCCTAATAGGCAGGTGCATCCCCCGCCTTATCAATGTCGTCGCCCCTTATCAAGAAGGGAGTGACAACAAGGAGGACATCATGAGGAACCTTGAGGGGTTAACTCATGGTATCCCATAGTATGCTCGGATAGGATACATGCCCCGTCGGTACCAGAGACACATGGTGGGAGTCTAGATTAGATCCACTAGTAGTTGAGTCATGTTGCACGAGCCATCTCGTGCTACCATGATCACCATGCTGATTAGTTCCTAGGTCTAGCACTTACATATCTTTTGAGGCCTGCGTGCCATGGATGTATGGGGCATGCGAGCCGCTGATGTTATTTTAGACACAAATATTATTTTTTTGGGTTTTGATGTATCAAAAATTCTCACCATATATATATATATATATATTGTATTTTCCTATCTATTATGGTACAAATGGTTTGTTTTATCTTTTACACATTTCGTAAATGTCTATCCAACACATAATTAGCTAATGCACCTTTCAATGCATTCATGTGTATAGGAATATGATGATATGTGATATAATCAAAATTCCTTTCCAATAGATGAATACAGAGATACATTCTCAATATTTGAGGGTTCCTAATGAAATATTGCCTGTTGAGTTGAAAGACAACAAGCTGTGAATCTAAGTTGACAACCAATTCTCTGATGCCCAGAGCGATGGATTCTAACAACAGTTCGATGACTGCACTGTATTAAGCAATGTTGTTGGTTGTGCAACCTAGGAAGATACCTTGAAAGTCAATCAAATCACAATTAGGGTCATAAATAGCCCATTCCATGGATGATAAGTTCCGGTTACAACAAGCACCATCAGTGAAACTAATGTGAGGAGTCGTAGACATCTTCAAAGCAAGAAAAACATAGTAAACAAGAAAGCTATTTGAAAACTATCACACAAAACCACGCTGTACAAAAATGAATCACACACTAATGTACATAAATAACCATGCTATATGACCTAGGCATAGTACTTTTTGAGATGGGAGTCCATGCTGGGACTTAGGTAATCAATCAACTTAGATGAACACCAGAGTTTTATCATTGCCATGAAGAGTAAGCATCGACTTGGGCAAATAATAGAGTAGAACTTATATAAGGCTTTGCCCCCATGCTCCCTGGGCAAGGGAGGGTTATGAATAAGAGGACAATTGGTGAAAACTCAAGGAGGGTGAAAAATCCTAAATCCATGAAGGGATAAAGGAGCCCTTAGTTGAAACAAGTTGAAAGATCTTGACCATGTCAGGATAAACTGACACGTTAATAAACAATGGAGAAATGGACTCATCAAAAATAGTAGACATAACTGTTGGGTGAGGCAGGAACAAGGAACAAAGATGAATATTGATCCATGGTGGTTCCTCGAGAGACATGATTTCCATGATACCTTCATCAGCAAGGAAGGTCTTGACTAAGGGATCAAACGATTCCAAAGTGCCAAGCCAAGGGGATTGAGAGCTCATATCGAGAGAGGTCTTCGACATATGAGAATTGGAGGATGCAAAGTTTGACACCAAAGCAATTTCCACGTAATTGAGAGCTCATATCGAGAGAGTTCTTCAACATATGAGAATCAGAGGATGCAAATTTTGACACCAAAGCAATTTCCACGTAATTGACTTCGGCGGGACTAAGTGCATAACCTCGCCCCAAGTATCAACAAGATCTAGTGCAGATATGACCCAAGGATCAGATTTGACTGAGATCATGTTGAAAGAGGCAACATGAGGATGTGAGAGTGGAAAAATTCCCATTAAGGTAGAATATTTGAAGAGACTTGCCCCCACACTCTCATAGGGAGCACCAGAGTGCTTTATGTAGGAAACATTTCTATCTGAGGAGGAAGAGGCAAAGAAATACAACTGATCGATAGTGACAATCTTCCCTTGATGGGGAAAACAGATCACGTGAAACAAAGAGGAGGCTACGACATGCATGGCATGAGTCCAACTTCAGTCAAGTAGAATATTATAATTGAGATTGGCATCAACAATTTCTACTTCGACTTGCACTGTCTTACCTTCAAGGGTGATGGCAAGGTTAGGTAAGACACCGAAGGGTCGCAAATCGCGCCCATCAAAAGCTTCCAAAGTGTTCGGATATTGGTTCAGTGTAGGGTAACCAATAGCCTTCCAACATGCATTTGACATGATGCAGGTGGAAGAACCTTCATCAATGACAATGTGGTGGATGGTATTCTCATTGATGATTACTTGAATAACAAAGGCAATCTAATGAGGGAGCCATGGAATATGGTTCTCTAGATTAGAACATATCAAATTGGAATCAGTGGGATCGATGCCCCTGATAACTGACAAAAAATATTTCCACTGCGATGGGCAGCTTTGGAGCACCTCGAGAGCTGACATGGCTGACGACACCTGAGGCAAATCCTCAACAATATTATAGTGCTGAGCAGCTCAGGCATTGGGATTATATGAGGATTTCCGCAGTACACCTCGAGAGGGTGGACGCATAGTAGAATCATGGTTAGGGCACTCAATTTGTAGAGGGCCAGAACTCGGGGTAGAAGAAGAAGGTGCAACTTCTTTCTCTTTCTCAGCTACTGGAGCTGGAGCTTGATAGTGTTTCGATTAGGTAGCCACATTAATAGGCGTGCTCATCATGAACACTTGAGATCCGAAGGAAGCAGATTGGGGTTGTTCTACCATTTGGGTTTCCTGAGATAGAAGTGGCTCTTTGAGGACAACAAGGATCCCTTTGAATATGTGACTAACTTTGGATCATCGAGGACAATCCTTAGTGTAGTGATCTTCCTCACAAATGAGGCAGGAATACTTAGGTTTCCATTGTGAAGATTCACGAGCAGACAATTTGGGAGGACCCTGTTTTAGGGCATCAGCGTTAGCTTTGACTTTGCCTTTCTTTTTTGCTTTCGAGGATTTGTCCACTGTGGTAGACTGGACAACATAGACCTCTGAGGTTTTACCAAGGCTAGGTGGATTCTGAGATGAACTATTAGGGGCAGTATTCGAGATTGACTTCTATTTGGAAGAAGTTTTAGTAGGGGTTTGTGTTATAGACATATTTGGGCGCTGCAACCCCAATCTCATATGTCCATAAACCAAGGGCTTCTAAGCCCCTAAAAGTGTTGTTTCATACCCTAAAGGAACAAGGTCGGTTGATTACATCATCTCCTAGAGGTTCTCCTTGAAGAACTACTCAGAACTAGTCAAAACTGGACCATACAGACTGCTCAGTGCTAAGGGTGCGATGCATCTCACCTGGTACATGAAAAAAGTGTGATTCATACTGAAAAGCCATTTTGTAGGGTGTGATGAGCGAGATTAGACAAATGGCAAAGGCAGTTTTCTAGGTGGAAACCCAGAGAATCTTCTAGAAACTACCCTTTTGACACTTGCCTCTCTGAATTCACCCAGGGATGAGTAAGAGATCATGAAATCTCCAAGTGGAACCAAGAACTATCAGAGAAATGACACTAATCAAAATCCCATAAGTTGACTCACCCACCTACAAATATCTATATATGGATCCCTCATCCTAGAGATCTAGAAGCTGGAATTTTGTATATTGTAAGGAATCGTTGTTGGTTTTCCTATGAAACATCATAGTGTTGGGTGATCTAGCTTTTCATGAGGTGAAGAGGGCTTTCATGCTGGGAGGATGGCGTTGGATGAGACAGCTTGGTTGTAATCCTCTCTTCTACTACTTCTATCAATAAAGCTATTTGAGTTTTCCTCCATATACTTGTATATCTCTGAATCTTGTATTTGTGTATGCACTTGCATGGTTAATATATATATGATCCTATATTGTTTATGGTTATAGATCTCTATGATTTGATGGTATTTTTCTTCTTTGAATCTACAGGTGTTATTTGAAGTGGGACAAGTGAGAAAAGAGTGGCGAAAGCTCTATCAAAGGAGAGAGGAAACAAGTAAGGAGACTAGCGAAAGGTTGAGGTTGGTACTCCCTACTTCTCTCTCATCTATCTCTCATAAAGGAAAACACAAGTAACTTTAAATTGTTTGTTTCTAAGATAGCTACATGTCTTAGTGGGACTAGCAGCTCTAAATGGACACTAGTTTTCCCGATAACAAAATGGCGACTCCACTGGGGAGCAAATAGTTTATTTCCTTGTTTCTATTTGTTTACTTTATAAACTACAGACGGAGCCTGAAGTTAAGCTAGCTAGCCTTCGAACTGCTTTTGCTATGCAACTGCAAAGTATATCAATGCTACTTCAGTCAATCTCTGGGTTAGTTTATGAAATGAACATTTGACTTGCAAACATCCTAAGTGCCCTGGTGGTAGCTCAAGTAACCTCATTAGGTCAGCCCATGTACTTTGTGTTTACTATCTATCATTAGCTCAGCCTAAATCCCTAAACTTAGCTGCAAACTATGAGTGAAAACCAAGATCAGTCTTGTCCCTGGACCATCGCACTACCTCTCATTGGAAACCTGGATGCATTGCACCTCCCGTGTGTTACAGGTGAGATGCATCCCTGTTTCCCTGTGTTACAGGTGCGATGATTGAGTGAGATTGTTTCTGCCTCCAGATTTTGGTTTTTTCTTCATTGTCTTTAGCTTTATTCAGCAATTTTTCTATCTATAATCCATATATGACTGTTGAAACTCTCTTCCTTTACATTATTCAGCCTCCATTGATAAAGAATTGTGAATTTTTTTATGTATTTTTTCATCATTTACAGTTTTCCTTTGCAAACAGTAGCTTAATCGAACTTTCGTCTTTTGATTTGAAAGTGCCGCAAGAGTCATTTTCAGTCAAAGAAAAAAGTATCGTAAAGTCTTCCTCTTTTAGATAGTCGATTATACTTTTGCCATTATATTTGATTTGAATCATCAATTCTTTGAAGTGTCGAAAGCAGTTTTCAAATCGAAATTGAAAGCATCGTCTTAATCTTCCTTTCGTTTTTGAAAAGAAATCGCTGAAGTGTCACTTTGAGAAAAGATAGTTCAAATATGTACTTAGTTTTCTTTTTTTCATTCTCACATTAAGGAAACTGAAAAACAAATACATGCATGTGCATTTGCATTTTAGACTACATGCAGAAATTGATTTAGGATAGTGCATCTTAGTGTGTGCTCTCTACTCTATGTTGAAAGAATTTTACTTCTCTTTCCTTAGTAGCTAGGATTTTCATTGCAGAAAGAAAGTAAATGATTGTTTATCACCTTAGAATGCATATTTAGGAATTGTATATCTACATCATATGGTGAACCTTAAAGGCAAACTTCTTAAGAAAGATAAACTGTAAAATAAACCTCAATGAACATAAAAACGCTTTGGAACCTAATGCACAACATCTAGAAGTCTAGGCTAGAGACGTATTCCAGCGTCATAAAGCCTGGTAACTATCATTTTCATCTTGGGTTGGGTGATTCCTCCTCTTTTATATGACAAGTGCTAGTACAGACTTGTGCTCCCACGTACCATCGAGTATATATTGGGAGACCACAATAGGCTATATCCTTTATCCTTAGGAAGCCGTGTCTACCACCCTATCGATCGCAATGCACTGAACATAGCATTCGGAAAGATTGATTGCCATACCTTAAAAAGTATTCTACAGTTTTGTGATTGGTTTGGTAATCCCTCTGTCTAGATTTCCAAAGTAGTCACTTTTGTTCCTTTTCAGACTCCTTAAAAGAAAAGGTCCATCTGAGCACTTGTCACTTCAGGCTCATTAAA
>APFE030760150.1:53947-71980 GCA_000404065.3 Pinus taeda | reverse complement strand
AGCAGGAAGGAAGTTCATCAAAGATTCATTCGGCCATCTATTTGGTCCCTCCTCCAAGCAATCTAGTTGTTTCCTTTGATTGGAATCTACTAGGGAGACCCCGCCTACCATCTAATGTACCATTCTGAATCATAGTACAAGCTTACAGAATGATCACGGTTGGTACTACCATAGATGAAGGGGCTTTTGTGAGTATCCTTTGCTCCACTGCTTGGAAAGTGCTTGGTTTGCCATTGCTTCTGCCTAAGTTTCGAAATCTGTCAGGCTTCAGCAAAGGAACTAGTCGACCGCTAGGGATCCTTCCAAATTTTCCTATAACTTTGAGAAGGAAAACTGTTTATCTGAACTTGATGGCAGTCCAAGGGCCATTAGATTACAATCTACTCCTTGGGCGTGACTACATTTATAGCATGGGAGCTATTGTTTCCTCATTCTTTCGAGTGATGTGTTTCTCGCATGAAGGCAGAGTGGTCCATCTCGTAGACCAACTTTCATTCCCTGGTTCAAACATGGCTACTAGTAAAGTGCCATCCCTAATTGGTATTTTTGCACAAGGAATGTCTCATCAATCTCCAGTCCATCCACTTGATGAGCGCAAGTGATTTGGTGGATGTGACTTAACCCAGGGGGCATGTGCCCTAGTCTACTTCGGTAGGAAACCCCAGATATAAGGTAGGTTTCCGCGTAGGATATGACTAGTCTGACACACCCGTCTGTTTAGGAAAATGGGATTAGACTGGAATAAGATTCCCTTGTCAAAAGGTTATGTGATTGGAACTAACACCATTCACCTTTGTCTATTTTGATGGAAAGAGCCAAGGAAGTGTTTTGTCTGCAAATGCGGATGGAACAATCTTGCTAATGCGAGAACTTCCATATAGTAACCTGGAAAGTCTACTTCTCTTTATACCTAGGGGCATGCAAACCTTTTGCATACAAGTGAAAAGTGACCTTTTATTTTCGTAGTTTGTAGGCTCTCAACCCTTTAACCTCGTAGGTAGGTTGTTCCTAGCTTGCATAAGAAAGGCTCCAGAGAAAAGTTGCAAATGGGGCAAGATCCCTAAAAAATGAACCTACTGATGAGAGACATCCTTATTATACGACTGGCACGATCAATGTTGCCGCAAAGTTCAAGCTTGTTAAAAAATAAACCTAGTTA
Organism: Pinus taeda; assembly: GCA_000404065.3. NCBI lineage: Eukaryota > Viridiplantae > Streptophyta > Pinopsida > Pinales > Pinaceae > Pinus > Pinus taeda. Next base: position 70,821 of record APFE030760150.1, on the reverse strand, counting down.
TGAGCATATGTTCCCCCAGAGTTTAAGGTCACTAAAAAATGAACCCACTTCTGGTAAATAACCTTTGTGATCGCATTACTATCAACTTTTGAGCCTTGGTCATGTTCTTACCATCACCTCCACTTTTTAGCCGATCATCCACCATTACTTGATTATTTACCCTTTTGAGGAACAACTGCGAAGAGTGATTCTGTTAGCCACTTTCTTTACACTGGTATGATTGAAAAGTTCCAAACCTTACCTGGAAACAACTGCTACCCGAAAATATCACTCGTTCCTCAAAGACGAGTCTCTTTTAAGCTCTTTTACACTCGTAAAATATAAAAAGATTGCTGAGAAATTGGCCTCTCCAGCTCGTTAAAGTCATTGGAAGTGTCATCCCTCCTCTAGATTTTAATCTTTTTGGACCTGAGGGATCATTACACAAAAAGATCGAGCACTTGTCTTTTTTGGCTCGTTAAAGTGATCGGAAAATTCATCCATTTCATATCATTTTATACTTTTTCAGACTTAAGGGATTATACTACACAAAAGGATTACTGGAGTTTCCTTTCCATCTCTTTTCAGACTCTCTAAAATTGAAAAGGACCGAGTTACCTTTGTTGTTAAACTCGTTAAAACAATAGCGACAAACTTGTCCATTATAGACAAGAGCGAGTTTCACTATAGTTAGGTTCGCTAAAACAACGACAGGTTTGCCTGAAGGGCAAATTATAGAACAAGCATATGTTATCCTCCTCAAGCTTGAGAAAAATAAAGAGGTACTGGTCAGAAATGACTGGGAAAAAATTGGGAAGAAAACTTGAATAACTTTATTGGTAGCAGGTCGCTCTTGAACATGACACTTTCACTCCATCACCATCATTGAGTTGGGTTGGGTTATTCTTTTCATCGGTCATATCACCATTTCTCCTCCGTACCATCCATTTTTGGGGTTAATGCTACAAATCCATTTCAGCGTCACCGATTTTTTCAAGAGAAGTCACTCAAAGAATTCACCAACCTAGCTTACACCTCATCCGCTGCAATACCTTCACGCTCCATTCTTTCATGACCGCCACCTTGAACCTTGTATCATCAGATTGTTTTCACCTCCACAAAATCAATTGCTCTGTTCCATGTCGTAGTTGTGGGATTCATTAAGGCCCTCCTACAATGGGTCATTTCTTGTCAACATCAACTCATTATCCAAGAAGTCGACTTAGGAACAACCCTTTCAGTACTTTGAAGCTTGCATACCTCAATGAAAAGTTTCTCACTTCTGGCGACAGGTATACATCCAGGGCCTTTGACTGAAAGACTTTACGTGGTGTTCGACATCGACTCATGTATTCACACCACGTGAATTGTACTGTAGTACCTTGAGGGTCATCATCGTTATCGGTGATTCCTCTCGCGCCTATTAACAACTTACATCATTGGCTGGTAATCAGGCGATATCTTTCCATGTTCGACATCAGAACATCTTTTCACATGGATCGACTTGTACCTCGAGCGAAGATTGAACAAGTTTGAAGACCCCGGATCTAATTTCATCCATCTGGGCTACGATATATTTAGTAAAATAAATACATCAAATGTACATCATAGCTGCACAGGTAATCATCCAAGCCAAAGGATGATGGCTCTACTAGAATCATCAGTCTGTCACACAGACGGTTGTCTGTCATATGTACATGAAAATGAATTTATAAATCTGAGCATCGGAATGCCCGCCTCAACTAGATCATGAAAATATTATGAAGATAATGTATTGTATTGTATCTTATTACAGGTCACCTTCTAGTTCAAAAAACCTTGGATCCTCATGATAAAGCATTTCACCCGTCATCAGAAGATTTACGACCTCATGCTTTAGGGGGAAGCTTTTATAGACATGTTTGGGCACTGCAACCCCAATCTCATATGTCCATAAACCAAGGGCTTCTAAGCCCCTAAAAGTGTTGTTTCATACCCTAAAGGAACAAGGTCGGTTGATTACATCATCTCCCAGAAGTTCTCCCTGAAAAACTACTCAGAACTAGTCAAAACTGGACCATACAGACTACTCAGTGCTAAGGGTGCAATGCATCTCACCCGCTACATGCAAAAAGTGCGATGCATACTGAAAATCCCTTCTATAGGGTGCGATGAGCGAGATCAGACAAATAGCAAAGGTAGTTGGTTAGGTGGAAACCCAGAGGATCTTCTAGAAACTGCCCATTTGACACTTGCCTCTCTGAATTCGCCCAGGGATGAGTAAGAGATCATGAAATCTCCAAGTGGAACCAAGAACTATCAGAGAAATGACACTAATCAAAATCCCAGAAGCTAACTCATCCACTTGAAAATATCTATATATGGATCCCTCGTCCTAGAGATCCAGAGGCTGGAATTTTGTATATTGTAAGGAAGTGTTGTCGGCTTACCTGTGAAACATCATAGTGTTGGGTGATCTAGCTTTTCATGAGGTGAAGAGGGCTTTCATGTTGGGAGGATGGCACTGGATCAGATAGCTTGGTTGTAATCCTCTCTTCTACTACTTATATCAATAAAGTTATTTGAGTTTTCCTCCATATACTTGTATATCTCTGAATCTTGTATTTGTGTATGCATTTGCATGGTTAATATATATTTGATCCTATATTATTTATGGTTATAGATCTCTATGCTTTGATGGTATTTTGCTACTTTTACTCTACAGGTGTTCTTTGAAGCAGGACAAGTGAGAAAAGAGTGGCGAATGCTCTATCAAAGGAGAGAGCAAACAAGTAAGGAGCCAAGCGAAAGACTGAGGTTGGTACTCACTACTTCTCTCTCATCTCTCTCTCATAAAGGAAAACACAAGTAACTTTAAATTGTTTGTTTCTAAAATAGCTACCCATCTTAGTGGGACTAGCAGCTCTCAATGGACACTAGTTTTCCCAATAACAGTTTGGGATACTAAACCAATAATTTCATCAATGGGAGGAACATCTGGTGACTTTGATGATGCGGGATCAGATGATGGCCGCGAAGCATTGGGTAGTAACTCGTATAAAGTGCCAAACTAAGAGTAAAATAGATCCAAGTACTAGGCATGAGCAATGGCCTGCTCTTCAGTGACGCATCCACCCATAGCTATATCACAAGCAATTGGGGCTAGGAATGATTTGGTAAACCATTTAGTGAGCAATTGATCAACAAACTTGAATTTGATCAGGAGAAATCTACGTCTCCATTCGTGGATGTAATCAGAGACGTGCGTCGCAGTATCTTTCTTAAGTGATGTGAGCAAATAGGTGCCAATTTCATAACGAATCAGAAATTAAAAATGCATGAGGAAATCCATGGCTAAGGAGTTAAATTCATGGTAAGTACTTTAAGGTAACTCAATGTACCATTTTGCTGCAACGCCTGTAAGTGTTCGTTAGAAAAGAAAGAGACGAATGGAATTGTCCACGTATGAGTTTGATCGAGCACCAAAGGTCATATGTCATCACATGGGCCTGAGGATCTTCTTTAGCTTTTCCATCGAACTTTGGGTAATCATTTGGTATCTTGGATGACACTGGAGGCCAGTACAGTGAATGAAGGATGAGATCATTTGTAAGGCGCAATACATCCGACAACTCGAGCGTGGCCAAGAAAGGTAATTGAGTGTTAAAAGGCATGTTGAGGTCGATAAGTGGACACATAGAGAGGAGTCCATCCTTGTTGGTAAGGATTTTGGCCCCATAGTGGGAGATTTGGGCCATATGGCATTTGAGGTTGCCCCCATTGTGGATTACCTTCACCATAGGGAGGATTTTGACCTTGAATACCTTGAAACTATCTAGGCATAGGTTGTTGATAAGAAATGCATGGGTTAAAAAACTGTTGAGGTTGTTGACCTTAGACATATGGATATGTGACATGTTGTCCTGGAACATATGACTGATGAACCTATTGTCCCTGAACAAGAGGATTCTGGATCTGCAGTCCTTGGGCATAAGGTCGATACACTTGTTGCCCTTAGACGTAGGGATTTTGTACCTAATGCCCTTCGATGACAGACTTTTGAACCTATTGACCTAGGACATGAGGATATTGGGCTTGCTGTTGGAGGACTTGACCTTGACCCTGCCCCTGTAAGGGTTGACCTTGTTGATATGTGTACAAGGGTTTCTGCTGCACTGGTTGGTTTTGCTATTGCAAGGGTGGACCTTGCGGTTGCAAAATTTGTCCCTGGGGCTGCAAAGGTTGGAACTATGAGGACATGGATTGAGAGGTGTGTGGAGCATATTGCATCTGCTGCTGAGCAGCTTGCTGCAACTGTTGTAAGGATTGACCTTGTGATTGTTGCAGGTGATCTTGTTGCGGGATAATTTTCCCTTGTTGCGTGGAGAGCCCTTTGCACAACAAAGGTTTCCCTTGTGGCAACAAAGGTTTCCCTTGTTGTTGTAGAGGCTTTCCTTGCTATTGCAAGGGTACTTAAACAATGCCCGGGAAATTAACGAACTAAATCTGTTCATAGCCAGGCTGGATGTACTACCCAAATTAGAGGGTGTAAGTTTGATTAACCAATCCTTGAGAACCATATGGAACATAAGGATTTTGGTATTGGAACTAAGCCCCATAGGGCTGCTGATACTGAACATTGCTTGATCCAGATGGACCAACGGGATTCTAAACCTGTTGGTATTGGACATTGCTTGATCCAGTAGGATCAATAGGGTTATAAATAATACCAAAAGAAGGCTGGTTTATACCAAGCATGTGAGCTTGTGAGCTGCTCACATTAGTTGCACCTGACACCATAGAAACATTTAGGTTCTGCCCCCCAGGTGGTGGCACAATCTGGCCATTGAATAGCGGGACGGAGGAACTGATAGAGACAATCTTTGAAACTGCTGGTTGTGTCTGATGTGTAACTGGGATCGATGATACAAGAGTGTTCGAAATGGTGGGTTGCACCGGGACTAAAGTAACAGCCTATTGAGAAGTCATGTTCATAACGAATGGACCTAACGTAGGCCTGATGCCTAACGCCCATATAGGATTATGGTAAAGTGATGAGGCATTAGGTGTGCTTGAAACCAAGTGCCCCAAAGACACATAGTTGGGTGGAAAACTGGAAGGAATATCTTCCGAAAAAGGGAAATCCTCGGGAGGAAACTGCAATTGAAATTCTTCCCCCTCAACAATGTGTGAAGTAGAAACTTTGAACTCATCTGGAGATGTGACTGGAGCATTGCCTTCGGGTTCCATGTTTGAAAACAAACGACGACGAATGACCGAACGAGTACGAGGGGATAGTTCCAAAGGAACACCCAGCTGGTCGTACAAACTATAAGAATTCTACGGTGATATATTAACAACATCAAATAGAGGGTTCAAAGGATAGATTACCAGACCCAGTTGACCGTCAGTGGTCAGTGAGTTCTCTGGAGTTCGAATGGGATTGTTTGGAGATTCCGGGCCAAGATCAACACATGACCCAATATCGAAAGTAGGTGGAGGATGAGATGAAAATGGTTGAACACTCAAAACAATTGTGAGTTCAACATTTTGGTTCTCGAGTGACTCAGGTAACTTAGGAAAGAATTCTTCATACAATGTTTTAGATGGAGGAGAGGAAGAGAAATTGGGTGAACTAGATGATTTAGCCACGATGACTTTGTCTTAGTTGACGGAACAAATAACTTCAAGGCTTTAAAAATTCCTTTTAAGGAAACACATGATTTGGTCAAAAAGACTAACAAGATGTTTTGGATCATGGGTAATCAATTATTAAGACACATAAAATACTGATGCTCTTTCATTTTTTAAGAGTTGAGAAATAAACAAAGATGACTCTATCACTTTCAATTGGAAACGAGCTCGAAAGGACAAGTGCTCAAATGATCTTTTAATTTTAATGAGTCAAAAAGATCGAATGACTACTCTAGATGATCTAGGTAAACATGATTACCAGGCAACAATGAACTGCAGAATACCTCTCGGTGAATCGAGAAGTATGAGCAAGCAATCTCCCTGAATATTGTGTTCGGTGTATCACGTTTGCAAGGTGGTCGACTTGGCTTCCAAAGGATAAAAGGATTGCAAACTAGTGGGGTCTCTCATTATATACTCGATGGTACAGGGAGCACAATTATGTATTAGCACTATCTAATGCTGAAGCTAATGACAACAGCTAGGTTTAAAGATAACGGAACACGTCTCTAGCCTAGACATTCTAGATATGATCATCAATGTCAAACGTGCCTTAGGTTAATTGAATTCATATTAAAGTTGATCTTGAGTTAAGTTTCAGTTTTCAGGTCTTAACGATGCTACTCAAAAAACCTCAAATACAACTAAATGAGACAAGACCCTTTCAATTCGATGAAATGCCTACACTAGAGATGGTAGAAACTAGTCAATCAAATGCAAACAATCAAGCAATTGAAAACGAAATGATCTTTCACTACCTTACTTTTTCAAAAAATAAACTAATGAAAAATGCATTCCAATTCCTAATTTCCTGACAAGCACTTATCTATTAGTCCTTTCAAAAACAAAAATTCTCTTCCTTTTCCAAATGCTAATGCAATTCTAGTCTTTAAAAAGATGCAAATTATCGTAACATAATGATGCAACAAGCTAGAATTTCATACTTTTTCATGAAACAACGAAACAATATTTTCGCATACAATCTTTCAGTGAAAAAGTTCTCGAGACAATAAGCTCTTCAAGCAAATGAAAACATGAAAAGAGAAGTTTATTCAAATCAATGAAACACTAAATTTACCAAACACAAGACCAACAATGTAATCTATGTCGAAAAAGAAATGTTTAGGCAGGTAAACGAAAATTTTCCAAACTTGTACAAAAAGAGGTCAAAGTTGTAAAAAGGACCAAAACAAAATGCAAAGAGTAAGCACACCTACAACCCAACTTAGTGAGTTATCAAATCGCTGAATGGATGACCAACTAGATGCCCTAGTGTCGCTGGCCACTCAATGACTCAATCAATCAAGTAGAAAGATGGCAAGCTATCAACAAACTAAACCAAATGAAAATTAGCTTTCTAATCAAGGAGAAGACAGCCAAAAAGGCCTACAAGGTCAAAACCACAAGAGCAGAACACACTGGCCAAGATTGGGGTCAAGCTCTAATCTTCATTTACAAGCATCAACACGATTGCCTAACTGACAAGCGCCAGAGGCTGGTCGACCTGACTATCTCTCAGCAAATCACACTAGTTGACACTACTGTCAGTGGATTAAGTGCGTTGATTAAGGTAGCTAAGGAAAAATGAAATTTTTTTGAAAAAAGGGACTAGATCTACTACTTACGAATTTTAGACTCAGACCATTAAACAGCAGAAAAGAAACAGAACCAAAGGGAAAACGTGAAACTAGGAAAGTTCTCACGAAATCATGAAATCCAAGACAAACAAAAGGATTGGGATTCCCCTGTGGAGTTGCCAATTTGTGGTGAAGAAAAATTATAAGTGAAGACACGAATGAATTCCTCTAGCCCAATAATGGGTCTAGCCACAAAATATACATTCTATGGAAAATTTCCTTAGGTTATAATCAATCAAGAGGGCCTACCTCTTGGTCGCTTATCCTACTTCATGATACCCTCCCTTGCTCACAACAATCTCTTGCTTCCTTCTTCAAGCTCCTGGAACAAGTAAACAACAAAAACACACAAACATAATAATAGACAAATTTCAATTCAACCTATTTAACAAGTCAAGAAACATTAAGTCATGAATATGTAATATTACAAAACATGCAGGAAATCAATCAATAGTTGCATATATTAATATCAAAGAGAGATTACAACCATTCATCTTGAAGTCACAATCTTCCTTTGATAAGACCAGGTTCCCACACACTTCTGCTAGAATTCCATGATGGCTTCAAACAACAATAGTTTTAAAGCTCTTCCCTTTAGGCTTCACTCCAAACCAAAACACACTTCTCCCTCACACAACTAGATAACTACAACTAGTAATAGTTTGCTTATGTACTCCAAACTAAGATAGCATTAACACTCAACCAAAATCTCTGCAACTCTAAAACTAGTTTGTGCTTGGGAAGAAGGGAGGTTTATATAGGAAATATGGATGGGAGATGGATCCTCTTCTAATGGGAGAAGGACTTATCCCTTGAGGTATTTCAATCATTATAGGGGAAAGGAGCCCAAACTGTCATCCTCGACGCCATCTGGCCAAACCATTTACCAAACTTACGTTACGAGGCTTCTAGAGCTGGAAGCTTTGGCTCTAATTTAAAAAACTTTCCATAATAGGATTGGCGTGATTGGAACACAACTCATTCGCTCTGGTCAGCACAAGGAGTAGTGCTAATCTCTGCACATTAGCGTAGGGGAGATAAAGGCCATTAGCGTCGGTCTTGTAAATTGGTCAAAATAGAAGTTTCAAGGGAAATGGTGCAAAAGGGAAATGATTTGCTCATGAAGAGGGACACAATGGGAGTTTCTTCATGAAGGAAAATCATGTGGGGTTCACTGTAGAGGTCCTCCAGGATCAAGGAATGGGGAGTGTAGGGACAGTGACGAAATGTTGTGTAATAGACCTCGACCAGATTTTCCACCTCAATTTCATCCTTGATAGCCACTGCAATCACTGCATTGTCCACTTCCTTCATGCACTTGCTCCTCATCTTGCATTCTATATGTGTGAGCACTGAGATCCATCATTAATTCATAAGCTCGACAATTATTCTCATCATGTCCCACCGATTTACATAACTTGCAATATAAATTCTTTAGAGCCTACACATAGTCTTTCAACAAATAAAAATTTTCTACGTGATGTTCACCTCTAGTTATACATATCTCACACCATAATATGGATCCGACATTCAAAGGGTTAGGTGCTCCACTACCCGTGCAATTTCTGAAGAGAGGGAACTACTCTTTAGAGTGGCCTTCTGATTTTCACTTTGTACACCACACTTCTTCGCATAATTCTTTACCTTTTTTCATATCTTGTAACTGTAGAGTCAAATTTTCTAGATGGCTCTGAATATGTTGCATACCCACATTGGTATCTCCTATTGGCGAAGCTTCTAATTTCATTGCAAGCTCCAGAGCTTCAACTTGAGTTTCTATCTTCTATTGTGTCAAAGGAAATCTAATATGTGGCAGCAACACAACTATGAACCATTCCTCATGTTGCTGTGGAGCTATGTCAAAGCTCACCTGATCCAATAATACCTTGAATCTTTGGTCAAATTCCCAAACAGACTCAGTAGGCCTTTGTTTGATCTCCTTTAACTCTATGATACACTGTGATTTAGACTTCGACGTCTTAAATTATTTTGCCAACATTGTTTTAATATTTGTGAATGATCTGATCTGATTGCTCGAATACTTCATGTACCACATCAACACTCGATCTTGAAATGTCATGACGAGTTGTGCCTTCTTTATATCTTCATCATGAACCTATTTTGTTGTCCATACTGCTTCGCATAAAAACTATAATTTTTCCAGATCCTTTGATCTAGTTATTTTAAACACAAATATCTTAATATCATTGGCTATATTCCTTCTTAGGAGGGGAATTCGTAAGGGGAGGGTGGTGGGGGTAGGGGGTATGGGGAGTAGGGGGATGGAGAGAACCAAATTACCCTGATTATTGCTACATTCAGGTTTCGATGAACATTCAGGCTGAAAGGGTGAATACTTTAGAGTTACTTCGGGGTTTTCAGGGAGGTTTTCTTCACTTTCAAATTCACTCAACGGAGGACTATAGTCATCTTCTATAAAATTCTTTGGATCTTGGCCATGAGATCTCTTCCTAGTATCTATTCTATATATTTTTCCACTTCGCATTGTTCTAGTTTCCTCTTTGGATATTCTTCCAAACATAAGTAATATAATAATATGATTACATTCGTAGAACTCCCTTTTCACATAAAATCATCTTAATCCAAAGTTTTAAAGATCTTAAGTACTTACATCGCAGTCCTTTGAAAAATTTCCGAACTTCTTCACTGTAGGACACAATCGAGTCTACCACGAACTTGGTAATGAATCCTCCCAAGATGCTATCAATCCAGAAATAAACTACTCTTAAGATCCTATTGTTGGTGTTCTTGAGTCATTGTATCAGTTCAAGAGTCCACTCCTTAGGTTCGTCTCCTTTAAAACAATTCTTTCTGCTGGTCAACCTTGATATCCACTCGTATATCTCAATATAAAATGAATCGAAGAAGATTTCGTATTGAGATTTAAAAATATACTTCTCCAACCACATTTCAACTGATAGAAAAGGGTTTTTATTTTCTTATTCTGCAAATTCTCATTCCTTATGTTCTACCCAATCTTGAATTTATTTCTTCTACGAATTCCACATAAACATATCCCTCAAATAGATCTCGGTCCCGACAATAGAACCATTTGTTGACTTAGGTTGGGCTGACCCAGGTTTGAATTTTTTACTGTGCACTAAAAAAACCTTCAATCATTGGCCCTTTCAGAAATGACTTGCAAGCAAGTCACAGTCTCACTCGAAGTGACTATGGGAGGTTACAGAACCAGGTTTCTGCAGCCTTGAGGGATACTACTATGTGGCGTTTTACTATATTGTTACTTAATACTTTATTCTTTACTTTGTGGGACTTCAATCATCTACTTAACCATTACATAAACAACCATAAACAATACTGCAAGAAAGTAACATATAACCAAAATCCCAGACAAAAGCAAAGATACACAATACTCATAAACAAGTTATGCCAATTAAACTTTACTTCTTTATATTAATGCTTTGAAACAATGTACAATTCTTTGACCTGCACACCTAGCTGTAGATGCATGTGCACTTAGTTGTAGAATTTAGGTCTCCACGCACTAAACTATGGAGCCTTTCCTTTTAGAAAAGAAACAGATATAATATATTATAATATATATAATATATAATAATATATATATATATATATATATATGTGTATATATATATATTCACTTATGCTTGTATCATATGATTCCATCTACCTATCTTCTCTTCGACTTAGACCTTTTCCCTTCATACACTAATTACATCAATGGGTATATCACAAATACCTTGGTCCAAATACCATGAATCTCCTAAAATAAGCAACTATTTCCCAAAAACTCATTAAAAAAAGAAGGGGCTTCGACCCACCCCGTAGCCTCTAAAACACCTCGTGGTATATAGCTCCACATACCACGCACTCTGCTCCGTAAAATGTGGTGTTTTGAGCAAGATTTGGACCAAGTTAGGTTGCGCCCAACATGATGTTATATTCAACAAAGAAAAAATCATTATTGAGACACATAGACATGGGACAGGTGAAGCAGATCAGGGTTCGTGTGAAGAACTTGTATAAGCTAGATGGGGAAGACTATGCTGCATTTAAGCACTAAGGTAGAGAAAGTGGAGGGCCATGATGTCAGTGAGCTTTGGCATATAAGACTTAGCCATTTACATCATGGAACCTTGAATATTATGCATTAAATAACCACTGACCTCCCTAAAGGAGCACTTGAGTAGCAAGATGTAGTTTGGGGAAGTACACAAAATCCACATTCCATGATCGGGACAACAAAGTACATGAAGTCTTAGAAAGGATCCACTCTAATGTCTATGGACCTTTCTTGACAACCTCCACTGCTAGACAAAAATATTTTGTCATTTTTATTGATGAGAAATCACAAAAGTGTTGGATATTCTTCATGCAGAAGAAAGATGGGACATTATCCAGCTTTGTAAAATTAAGGAACTGGTTGAGAAAAAAATTGGCAAGAAGGTGAAGGCTCTTAGGAGAGATAATGGAGGTGAGTTCATTTCGAATGAATTTAAAAATTATGTACAAAAGAAGGCACTGAATGAGAGTTGACAACAACCCACAAACCACAACAGAAAGGGGTGGCTAAGAGAAAGAACCATAGCAATGTGAGAGTAGTGAGTGTGATGTTGCATGACCAAGGCCTACCTTTGCATTTGAGGGATGAAGCATACAACATAATATCCTATTTGTAGAACTGGATTCCTCATCAGATTCTGGGAATGATTACACTAGAGGAGGGTTTCTCTAGGAGAAAGCTGGATGTGCCACACTTCAGTATTTTTGGAGCCTATATTTACTGCCATGTCTCCAAAGAGTCAAGGAAGAAGTTTGAGTTGATAACAAAATTGGGGGTATTTTTGGGATACATAGAAACTCCCCACAACTATTGTGTGTACTTTCTATCCCTCAAAATGACAGTTGTGCAAAGGGATGTAAACTTGGATGAGGAGAAAGTGATGTGGTACACTCTTGAGAGGGAGATTTAGATCCCACCAAAAGAGGAGCCTCAGGAATTTGTGGAATAACCAAAAGTTGAGGAGCAAAGAGTGGAGACATCCACTCAAGAAAAACCATATAGAGAAGGCAGGAAAAGAACCAAGGAAGCTTATAGACTTGTGCAAGATGCGAGGGAGAATGTGGGAGCTCATTCAAATTTTTGCAGACAAAGAAGGTCACCTAATTGGTATGATGGCTAAATGGCTCTAATGACTGAGCTTGTAGAGACTGAGCAATCCTATTTTGAGGAATTAGTAAAGAAACCTATATGGGTTGATGCAATGGTGGAGGAATACAAATCCATTGCAAAGAACAATGTTTGGGAAGTGGTCCCAAGACTAGCAGATAAATTAGTTGTGGGTTCGAGATGGATCTTCAAGGTTAAGCATGTAGCATACAGAAGTATAGAGAATTATAAGTCCATATTTGTGCCCATGGGGTACTCTCAAGTTGATGGAATTGACTATGAGGAAACCTTTTCTCCTATAGCAAGGTACTCATCCATTAGATCAATTATTGCACTGGCTACACAGATGGGGCAGAAGATCCACTAGATGGAAGTAAAAACAAAATTTCTCAATGGGGTTATCGTGGAGAAGGTGTACATTGAGAAACCAAAAGGTTTTGAGACATTTGAACAAGAGTCTCATGTGTGCAGACTCAAGCGAGCTTTGTACAGTCTCAAACAAGCACCCGATGCTTGGTACATTAGGATCGACAATTATCTCACCGGTTTGGACTCCATCAAAAGTGAAGTGGATGCAAACCTCTATCACATATTGGTCAAATGTAAATTTATTATTATTGACTTATATGTTGATGAATATATTTTAACTGGTGATGAGCAACTGACCAGATCTTGCAAGGAGGACCTTGTAAGGGAATTTGAAATGAAGGACATGGGTCTCATGCACTACTTCCTCAGGTTGGAAGTATGGCAAGGTGATGGGGAACTATTTACCTTTGAAGGCAAGTATGCAAATGCGATACTACAAAAATATGCATGGAGAGTTGTAAACCCATGGAGACACCTCTAGCGACCAATTGGAGGAAGGAGGATTCCACTTCAGGTGAGGAAGTAGATGCTACCATTTATTGACAGCTAGTGGGTTCACTAATGTATCTTGTGAACACATAACCAGATATGTGCTATGTAGTCAACTAAATGAGCCAAGCTATAGTTAGGATAACCAAATTATTTTGGAAGGTAGCTAAGCATATTTTATGGTACCTCAAAGGCACTACCCAGTTTGGACTATGGTATAAATGGACAGAGGGAGTGAAGCTATGTGGCTTCACAGATGCATATTTGGAAGGGGGTCCATTTGACTGAAAGAGTACATTAGGTGGAGTTTTTAGTGTTGGGTCTATAGCAGTTTCCTGGTACAATAGGAAGCAAAGATCTGTGGTGCTCAGCTCAGTAGAAGCAAAATGCATGGTTGCAAGTCAAGCAACATGTGAGGCGGTATGGATGAGAAATATACTTGTTGGACTGTTTGATCAGATGATGGATCTAACTATGATCTATTGTGATAATCAAAGTTGCATTTACATATGTGAGAATCTTGTATTTCGCGATCGATTCAAGCATATAGATATCCAATATCACCATTTACGTGACTATGTGTAGAGGCAGATAATGTTGCTATAATACATTCTGACATAGGAATAAGATGCTAACATTTTGACAAAGGCCTTGTCAAGATGGAGGTTCGAGTTCCACAAGTGAAAGATAGGGGTAGTTGATAATACTTTTCTCGCTGAGAGGGAATGTTAAATACTGCAACAAGAATTTCTCAATTTGATTTTGCCTTGGTTAAATTGAGAAAACTTGAATTTCCACATCAACAAACAACTTGGATGCGATGAACTTGTGTGAGATGGATTATGTCACCTATTTTACTCAGTAAATTTGAGTTTAAGGAGTTAGAGTTCAATTAAGCATGTGTGGTTTCTAATTTGTAGCAATCAAGGTCAGTTATTTCAAGTCGTTTTCAGTTAAACTAGTTCCAATTGTTGGAGGAACTAGTGGAAGGTCAGTTGTGCAGTGGGACTTCAGTAAAACTCAGTGATCATCTAGTTAACTGACTAATCATCTCAAAATAGCTAGTGCATATAGATAATTTGAGTTCCCCAAATGTGGTGGAGATTCCAAGGTAGTGTAACATCAGTTGTAGACTTGTCTTGAGTGTACAAGTGTTGCATGTAACCAAATGATCAACCTTGGGAATTGCGCATTCCATTTTGGAGATATTCCTCTCAAGGAATTGCACAAAGAAATAGGGGCTCAATCAGAGGAAGAATTTGACTATGTCTAGGTTAGAGCTTGTCAATGAGTAGTAAGATAGTTTATTCACTTGCAGGTTGTTCTCAATTGAGAAAATAAATTGTAATACATCTCTATTCATCAGATTAATGCAATCATGCATTAGGGTTTTTAGTAGATTACTTTCACTGGAAAAAAATACCATGTGCATTGTGTTATTTCTCATTGCATGTTTGTGATTGATGTTCTAAATTGTGAATTGAATTCTACAGAGCAATAGAGTAGGTTTGTGTCTTGTGATTTTGATTAAAACTTCATGAGCAGTGGAATATCTACACCATAATTTCTACAAGCATCAATGCAAAAAAAACAAGGTTTTTGTTACCTGTCATATGGTTGTTGCAACCACTATCCAACAACCAAAGATCGTTTTTGTGATTGTCTTTAGAAATATGACAGGAAAGAAACATGGCTTTAGAAGATTCTCCTTCATTTTTGGAGATATGGAAACTTCCTCTTTATTGATCTAATTGTTTCTTTCTGCATTCATGTTCATAGTGTCCAAATTTCTTGAAGTAATAATATTGGACATTATATTTGCTCCATATTTTGCTTCTTTTTGTCTATTTCTGTGAAGATATCGACTACTTTGTTGCATGATGATGTTATTTAATTTTATTTTTAAGAATGTAAGTTTTTTTATTATTAAAAATGAAAGTATACAGTGCAGATAAGGGTAATATCTATATTGTAAAAATGCAATTTTTTAAATATATATATTTTTTCAATTTTAATTAATTTGGTGATAGTAGGTTGAATTATAGCTATTATATAGTTATTTTTATAATTGTTTGGGATGATAGCAGGTTAAATTATAGCTATTACAATTTACTAGAAAATAGAGGCTTATTAGCATGGAATTCAATTAAAGGGGTTCATTTTCTATGGTTTACTACAAAAGATAATAATTTGCACAAATACTTATAGTTAAATAAATAAATAAATTTGGATCTATTTTTATAATTGTTTTGGATGATAGTAGGTTGAATTATAGCTATTATTATAGTTCATTTTTATAATTGTTTGGGATGATGGCAGGTTAAATTATACTTATTACAATTTACTGCAAAATAGAGGATTATTAGCATGGAATTCAATTAAAGGGGTTCATTTTCTATGGTTTACTACAAAAGATAATAATTTGCACAGATACTTATAGTTAAATAAATAAATAAATTTGGATCTGATAGGGATATTGATTGAGGCATAAATTATCTAAACCAATTTTTAAAATCCAATATCTCATCCTTTACATTGAACATCAGTTTTTACATTTTTATATTCATGTTATTAAATTTTACTTACAAGTTTTTTTAACACTGCAATACTAATAAATTTGATGCATTTTGTCTTTTATTATTTTTGGATCATCTTATATAACGTAATAGATTAATGTTGGAGATAACTAAACAGGAATATCCTTATATAATTTTTTGGGATTCAACTGCATTAAGTAAGCCATTCATACTAATAAATTTGATGCATTTTGTCTTTCATTATTTTTGGATCATCTTATATAAATGTAATAGATTAATGTTGGAGATAACTAAACAAGAATATCCTTATATCATTTTCTGGGATTCAACTACGTTAAGTAAGTCGTTCATGTATGACCATTTCCATGAGAGGTAGTCGTAACTGACTAATTTCTCATGATTTGAATAGTTCACTTAGCACTCATTGCATTGGGTGATGCTCACAGGGGTGAAGAAGTGGGATTGAAACCAGTGAAATAAATCACATAGCGTCAATCATCACTTCCGGGCTTGCACCCGGTAACCAGGACTTCCCAGGAGGTAACCCATCCCAAATCGCCTCTGGCTCAAGCGCACTTAACTGTGGAGTTTTCCCCACAATCAAGCCCACTTAGCTTGCTACCCCATTTGCAAAACCTTAGCAAGTATTGTGCCTCATGAACCATTGAAGTAGAGATCCCTTCACTCTTTTTCAATTTAAGTATTAGGGTTTACACAGTGCATTATATTAGTTATCATTTTGGGATTCAACTGCGTTAAGTAAGTCATTCACGTATGACCATTTCCATGAAAGGTAGTCGTAACTGACTAATTTCTCATGATTTTTGAATAGTTCACTTAGTGCTCATTGCATCGGGTGATGCTCACAAGGGTGAAGAAGTGGGATTGAAACTAGTGAAATGAATCACATAGCATCAATCATCACTTCCGAGGCTTGCACCCGGTAACCAGGACTTCCCGGGAGGTCACCCATCCCCAATCGATGTTAATGTAGGTACAATAAATGACTCAAGAAAGACT
>APFE030760150.1:34178-50598 GCA_000404065.3 Pinus taeda | reverse complement strand
GAGATATATTTAAAAAAATATTAATAACAATAAAAACATTTAAACCAATAATGTGGTCTATAAACAAGATATTTCAATATTCATATTACTTAAAATATTGCAATGTTAACTATGTATATATTATAAACGATTAAAAAAACCTATGTATATGTTATATAAAGTAACTTAAAAAATAAATTCTAAAATCTAGTAGATGAAATTCCAAGTTTAAGCTTTGTAGTCTACACAATCCAAGTGACAAAGGGGATTTTCAAAGCATTTGAATTCATTTATGTATTACAAATTCAATTTAAGATTTGAATCCATTTATACATTTAAAAATGCAATTTAAATAATGAGAAATTACACATAAGTGTGATAATATATATATATATATATATATATATATATATATCATGAGTTCCAAGTTTTTATAGAGATCAATCGTGAGGTGTAAAGATTTTTATTTCTTTTCACTCTAAAAGAGGCTTGCACTTCCCAGTTGGTAGATTGGTAATTAAGATGAATCTATATTAGTGATAACTAAGTTTTAACAACTGCTAAAATAACCTGGGAATTCTTATGATTCATATAAATTTTCCCTTGTGTAAGACAATGTTACTTTGTACTAGCTTAGTGTTGGTGTTGATCAACCTATGGACCCTATGTTAATGAGAAATTTAAATTGGGTTTCTATATTTAATGTTGTCCTGCTAGGAAACTGTCCACTATTTTCTTGCAGTTTGAGGGGGTATTAAATACATTCCTAAAACATAGCATGGTAGCAAATAAATTTGTATACATTGTTTTTTCTTTTAAAAAAGGGATAAATAAAAACATATACTTATAAACCATCAAAAGTAAATTATTAATGTATATATCAAATTGACTCTGTGATAGAGTCAAGTTTACTCTAACTACCCTAAAAAGTGAATGATTGCAAACTTAGAGGAAACCATTAACTCCTCAAACGTGGTTGCAACTTAACCTTAGTAATGTTATTTTGAGAGTGATCATGTTATTTTGACAATACCTAGATGTTGGAATTGCCAAAAATGTTAAAAGTTGGAGATTCAATGAGTGACCAAGTCAATTTAATAAAAAAGAAAATTTTAAGTCAAACAAGCCGTTCGAAAACTCAACTAACCGTTGGAAATTTCATGGCCCAAAAAATTATGTAATGGACTAAAAATCATTAAAAAGAAAAATTCTCTTCCATAGGAAGAATCAAATCAAATGAGTGGGACATTGACCTACTAAATTTTAGTATTCATTATTGTCGAATTTAAATTCTAGTATTCGTTATTGTAACTCCAATGTAAAGACTCCGCATTTGGTAGGCGCAGAGTGCGTAGCTTGTAAAAGAGGCATAGGGTTGTCCGCCCTCAATTTTGTTATTGTAATGTTAGTTGTAGAGATCTACCCATGGTCCATGGACCATGGGTTTATATAAATAGAGCGAGGCTATAAGTAGTTAAGAGATCAATCAATCATGGAAGAATGTATCTAAGGAGGAATAGTTGAGTCATATCTGAAGTGTAAAGTCTAGTTTTGGGTCATAGAGTAGGAGAAGGCTCTCCAGCTGAGTGCATAGAGACCTAGTAGTTCGCAATAGAGTGCGCGAATCCATACAACTGAGTGCACAAGGCAAGTCGAGTCTTTAACAGTGGGAGCATTAATAAAGAGAAGTTTCATATACATTCTGTGTATTTATTTCCTGTTTTATGCATCTGATACATTGAATATAAATTGCACCTTCAATGCTTACATGATGCGTGAATATGTATGAATGTGTTGACTAAGTGAACACAAGATAGAATATCTTTTTATGCGAAGTTAACTAACATCTGTAAGAAGATAAGTAAGATTCATAGTGTAGTTAGAGGAAATAGTGCAGTTCGCTGCTATAGTAGCACGAAAGCATCTTAGCCCCTAGTCAGGGCTGTGCGAAAGGCGATTATAACATATTGCGAGGGTATTGAAGGTTATAATAGTGCACAAGGTAACTTGTGCACAAGAAGGCCCAGTTGGACTAAATCGACACCTTAGACATTTCAAGGGTGTGAAAACTTGGTTACAACATTCCCCCATACTGCTTCGGGTGAGACTTCAGTCCGCGCTCCACAGGCTGATGCCGAAAGGGCTAGTAGTGTAGGGATTTGTTTGGCTAAATAAATATGAACCTAGCTCAGGCCCCCTCAAGCCAAAAAATAGTTCCATTTCCAGGACTAGAATCTGCATAGAGATGTCTAATGTCGGGTCATTAGAATCCAACTAAGAAGGAAATTGAAGGCTGGTTGGATAGAAGGATTCATGAGTTCGTAGTGTAGGAGAACATGAGCCCATGACTGTCAAAAGAAGAGTGGTTAGACTGTTACCTATACATAGAGATCCACAAAATATTCTTTGTATCCTTCCCTACTGAGCTATACAAGTGGATCGCGAAGCTAGCAGATAGCAAAGGGAGGTGGAAAATTGATGGTCCTATTGTGTGGACCCCAGAGTTAGTGAAGGTTGGAAGCATCATAGGATAAGATCGCATGTCATTGATCATTGGCTTGATCTTAATATAGGAGGATTCACTACTGAGTTCGCGGTTGTCACCTCAGTTAGCTACAACAAGGCAGAGCGATGCTTTCTGAAAGAATCGCAAGGTAAGTACGTAAAGTATTTGAATACTTGGATTAAAATGCTATTGTGTGAAAATAGGGTTATGCAGCTACCTTGATGTTAAGGGCTACGAGAAGTGGAAAAGCTTACAGGAATGAGGGGAATAAGGGACTAGAAACTAGCCCCTTGATTTCATCTCCACGAGGGGGCGAGGAAGAGCTCACGAACGTCTCACCGCGAAGTGCGGTCCATTTGATAAGGCAAAGAATTTTGCGAATACCACCTCCACCCACACCGCCACTAACTTCACCACCATCACCTCCATCTTCACCCGTACCACCTCCACCACCACCACAATTCGATATGGCAAGCACAGTGAAGTTTCCTGTGTTCAAGGGTTTGAGAAATGAGGATCTTGACCAATTCTGGTTCGTGGTAAGGGTTGTATGGGAAGCGCAAGGAGTTACAGATGACAATATAAAGACAGCGACACTGGTTAGCACCTTGCAGGACTGCGCGTTGACCTAGTACATTAAGCACTCCAATGATAATCAAAATGCGGGAGTAGCGGATATCCAAGTAGTGCTAAATAGAGAATTTAGTAGGCTGAAGTCTGAAGCACAGTCGATCATTGGATTCAAAGAGATTATGATGCTACTAGGCAAGACTCCTTGGGAGCTAGATCATAGGCTGAAATGTACAATTCATGAAGCTAATATAAATGTGACAGATGGACAACATTGCAGATGGTTTGTAGCTTCGCTAATGCCACATTTAAGAAGTGCGCTATAGTAGCAAAAGATAACGACATAGGTGCAGGCATTAGAAATTGTTATGAGACTACATTAGACCCCGATGCAGGATCCTAACTTAGGAGTTCAACAGATCCACACGTAATTGAAGAATTTATGCCTTGAGATGCACAGTCTGAAACAGGACAGGACAACTCGACCAGAAGTGCGCGAAGAGGTATGGTGCATAAAATGCAAGGGGCACGGTCATGACAATGACCACTGCCCGGTTTTCACAAATTACCTCGTAGGAGGAGGACTGGTGCCCTTAAGACTGGAAGTGCAAGCAAGACCTAATGCGACACCTACCTTGTGGTGCGCGATTTGTCAAATAGCAGGAAAACATGCCATGGACAATTTTCACTTGTTATAGAAGTATACGCAAAATTCACAACAGTTGTTATGCAACTTTTGTAGGTCAATGGGACATGATGTGTGAACTTGTAGAAGTTATGAGTTAATGATGGATAGAACTCCCACCTATAGAGTTCAGGATGAAACACGACCCTTTGACCAAAATGCAAGAATGGCGCGAATAACATTTCAGGGGCACGGACGAGGCCGAGGTGGAGGAGGACCTAGAAGAGGTCGCAGATAGTTGATATGCTAAACAATTGTAGAGGGCCAGGACATTATGCCAACGATTGCACAAATCCAATGCGCCCTTCGTTTTTATATTGAAACTTGTTTGATCATGAGACAAAATATTGTCCTACCTTGATAGCTCAGATATGCAACAAGGGAGTGCTACCGCCTTCCCCGACTCAAAACCTGTAGATGATGAGGTCTCAACCGCGTGAGGAAGACCTGAATGTGAACATTGTGCTATGAAGTGGAATCGTGACGGGAGATGACAAAGGAAAACAACCAGAAGATAGTACTTAGGTTCGCAAAGCTTCGACAAAGGAAGAAGAGTTTGATTTGGAGCACATTCTGGAAACCTTCATGGAAGCCAAGAAGAGCTTCACTGATGCCTCCACTTCTGGAATCAAAGATAAAACGGAGTTGGAGATTGACCCATCTATGCTCACAACGATCCTAGAAACATGTATGAAACTACTGCTTGACAGTAAGGCAGTAAAAGGGTTACAGGAACTCATTAACAAATGCATTGGGACTGCACTAGGAGAACTACGTGTCGTCATGAAGATCTAGAAACATAAGACAAGAATGGGAAGAGAAATGAGACTGACCGGGAAGATCAAAGAATATGAGATGGATCAAGTCATCCTGGATTTAGGATCAGATGCAAATTTTTTGCCGAAACAAACATGGGAGCGAATGGGGTGACCTACACTACAGTGGTCTCCAATTCAGCTATGAATGGAAAACTAGCAGAAAATAATACCCATGGGGTGATTGTAGGGAATAACCGTGGATATTGAGGGAGCAAGTGCGTTGGAAGAGTTTGAAGTGATAGAGATTTTTGATGAAAGCAATCCCTACCCCACGCTCTTAGGAATTTATTGGGCCATTGACATGAACAGGGTGATTAATCTGAAAAAAGGGAAAATGATTTTTGAAAATAAGTCACTACGCGTAATTATACTCCTGGACGCTACTGAAGGATTGCGTTATACAGAGCTGGTGTTTGACTATGAAAGTGATGATGATTTGGATTGCATCTATAAGATAACAGCATGAAACAAGGACTGGGTGAATCCCACTGCGGATGGGCGTATTGTGTGGGAGCGCAAAATCTCCTGTACTTCAGATTCGGATGAGGAAACAAAGCGATGGTAGAATCGGTTGCATGAGGTAACTACGTTGAACTGTAATATGATGAAAAGGTCACTGCGCTGCATATCGACAGAAGTAAGAGACCTACCTACTTATGATGGCTTAAGTGAGGTCGATACCTTCTTGAATAGATTTGAAAGGGAGGTGCCAAAAAAGTAGCGCTTCCAAGCCTTGGACTAGGTACTGCACACTACGCTTGCAAGGTGGTGGAGTATGCACAAAGGGAGCTTTGACGACTGGCACGAGTGTACAGGAATGATGTGCACATGATTTGGGAAGCCTAGGGTGTGACGGATAGATAAGTATAATGGGCAAGATGATCCGTGCATGCATCTGGCCAAGTGGACATAAGCCTATGGAGAAAAGCCACAACTTGAGTGGGTGCACCTATTTTTTCATACCCTGGATGTTATACCAATGAACTGGTATATAGAAACAGAGCTCTGCCATAGGATAGGTGAATGGGATGTTCTGTGCGAAGGGTTTGTGATGATCTTTAGTTTTGAGGATGGGTGGGACAGTATTGATGAAGCGCTACAAGAGGTAAAGGTAGCCATCTTTCGGATACCACAGGGACCGGTAGAATTGATTCAGCATGAATGGGCCACTTAGCTGAGTTGCATGCTGGAATGTTATAATGTAGCTACTAAAGAAGAAGATGAAGATCCATGGAAAATTAATATTCCAAAGACAGAAGGTCACCGCGAGGTTCAGGGACAACAGATTAAGAACCCTGACATAACTGCGTCAGTGAAGACTAAGCAGGTAAACATCGGTACGGAGGCGGTACCTAAATTCATGAAGATTGGAGACTATTGGGATGATGGATAAGCTCACTGAATTACTCCGTGAATATCGGGACTTATTCCCAACCAAGTTTACATATTTAAAGGGAATACTCGGAGATTTAGGGGTAATGAAGATCACGTTAAAACCTGAAACGAAGCCAGTTAAGTAGAGGTCGTATCACTTGAATCCGAAATACAAGGAGAAGGTTTGCATAGAACTAGACAAGATGCTCGTGGCAGGCATCATTGGGTCTGTGGAGGAATTCGATTGGGTAAGCTCAATGGTGGTACAAGAGAAGAAGCAGAAGGATGAAATCAGAATATGCGTAGATCTTAGAAAATTGAATGACGCATGTGTACATGATCCCTTCCCAACTCCGTTCACAGATGAGGTGTTGGACAATGTAGGCAGTCAAGGAGCATATTCTTTCACTGATGGGTTCTCAGGGTACCATTAGATCAAAATTGCGCAGGAGGATAGGAGTAAGGCAACCTTTGTGACTGAGTGGAGTTTCTTTCAATATACTGTCGTTCCATTTGGAATGAAGAATGCCCCTGCTATCTTTTCGCACGTGGCCGTTGCGGCATTCAGGGAATATATTCATAAGTTCTTGGAGGTCTATTTTGATGACTAGACCGTGTTTGGGCTGATTAGGTGCGATAGAGCGAACTTGCGCTTGATGTTGGATACATGCCAAAGATAAAAAATCATGCTCAACCTCAAGAAGTGTACGTTCCTCATTCCTTTCGGGAACCTGTTGGGGCATGTGGTTTGTAAACAAGGGCTGATGGTGGACCCCACGAAAATCGCAGTGATTTTGAATTTGGAAGCACCGCGGAGTGCGAAACAACTGTGTGCTACTCTGGGACATAAGAGGTACTATAGGAAGTTCATCAAAGGCTATACCCAGATCACTGCACCAATGGAAAAGCTATTGAAAAAGGATTCCACGTTCTACTAGAATGATAATTGTAAGAAAAGCCTGGATGTATTGAAAGAAAATATGGTTACTGCACCGATTCTAGTCTTCCCAAACTGCAAAAAATAGTTTCATGTCCATGTTGATGCGTCGAGTATAGCATTAGGGGCAATACTGACACATGATGGTGGATAAGGCTTGGATCACCCTATCGCGTTTGCGAGTTGCAGATTATCCAAAGCAAAAAAGAACTATTCCACCACTGAACGCGAGGGATTTGCTATGGTATATGTGCTTTAGAAGTATCAACAATACTTTCTAGGGGGTCACTTTAAGATGTATATAGATCATTCCACGTTGAAGTACTTAGTCAATAAGTTTGTGTTGGGGGGGGCGCATATGCAGGTGGATTTTACTATTCCAAGAATATGATTTTGAAGTTGTTGTGAATCCTGGATGATTGAATGTGGGACCTGATCACTTGTCGAGCATTGTGGCAGGGGAGGAACCTACTAGTTTGGAGGAAGGACTACTCGACGTGCAACTTTTTGCTGTGCGCGTAGCCGATGGACATTTGAAAGATATAATTCACTTTTTAACAATTGGAACTACACCAACAGGGTACTCTGTCTAGCATAAGAAGGAACTAGTGGTGCACGCGGTAGATTTCTCTGTCATTGTGGGGCATCTATCTAAGATGGGGAATGACAAGATACTGTGAAGGTATCTACCTGAGTTTGAATGAAGCAATATCCTCACAGATGCTCAAGGGGTCATTGCGGGAGGACATTATGCAAGGAGAGAAATTGCACAGAAGATTCTCCGTGCAGGGTTGTGGTGGCTGACCCTTCATCAAGATTCAAAAGCACTTTGCAAGGCCTGTGATGTATTTCAAAGAACAGGTAAACCATCGCGGAGGTACGAGATGCCTTTGTATCAACAAATGACATTGCAACCCTTTAAAAAGTGGGCAATCGACTTTGTCGGACCTATCAAACCTCAAGGAAAGACAGGCGTGAGATATATTATCATTGCGACGGAGTACCTAACTCGTTGGCTAGAAGTGTAGCCGGTAAAAGATTGCATGGTTGCGACGGCTGCGAAGTTTCTGTTTGAATATGTATTGAAGTGATTCAGATGTCCGAAGATCTTGATGAGTGATCATGGTACACATTTCCTAAATGAGACGATCAGCACACTGACGGAAGAGTTTTAGGTGTATCATCAAAAAAGCACATCGTATCACCCACAGGCTAACGGAATAGTAGGAGCATTTAAAAAATTACTGGAGACTGCCTTGACCAAGGTAAGCAATGCATAACGAAGTGATTGGGACTTGTGCATACCTGCAGTATTATGGGCTTATAGGACGACATGCAAGAAATTGACGAGACAGACACCTTTTAGGCTTGTCTATGGAGTGGAAGCTATAATGCCTATGGGATAAATCGTGCCTAGTCTACATATAGCAGCACTCATAGGTATGATGGACAATGAATCCCTAGAAGAGAGGCTCGCACAGTTGGAAGAGCTAGAAGAAGAATAATGTTTGGCTAGATTTCACCAGCAGGTCAAAAAGTAGTGCGAAAAGGCTTGGCACGATCGACATATTAAGTTGCACAACTTCAAGGTGAATGATTTGGTGTTGTTGTATGATAGTAAGTTTAATAAATTCTTAGGGAAGCTCATAATGCATTGGTTGGGATTGTATGTTATTAAGGAGATCATAGATGGTGGCACGGTACAGTTGGTAAAGTTAAATGGAGAACTCTTCCTAGGAAACGTTAATGGCAGTCATTTGAAGGTGTACACAGGGGACTCGACCATCTGACGAGCCAACAAAAGCACAATCTTAGTGCTCTAGGTAGCTGAATGGAGGAGTGAGACTATAAATTACTCTACCTGGAGCTGCGCAATGTTAGGACTGTGCGCAGTAGCGGAGTGTCACAGGGTCCGCGACAGCGCGAGGGTAGTTGCGCTACCATGCGCATCAACTAGAAAGTGACCATCACAGTCACTATTTACGATGTGATGCTTGGTTTGAGACCAAATTGAGTGGGTGACAGGCATTTAAGGCAAAATTTATGGGCTAGATTCTTGAAAATCTGCCGCCAATCGAGAATTAATGGACCGAATGTGGGAGGAATGGTTGAATTCAAATTCAAAAGGCTTTATAAATTACAAAGGGATATCTGGAAAAAAACACTTGGCAATTTGAGGACTGAGTTGTTGCGTGAACAAACATTCATGAACCCAGATCTATTTGATCTTCTAAAGGTGAATTCTTTATTTGAGCAATTACCCAACCCGTTAAGAGAATTGTGGAATAACACTATGGCAGCACCTGAGGAAGCCATGGATACCGGAGTAATGAACGTTGAGGAAGAGGCACAGGCCTTTATGGAAGTAGAAGTCCTAGAAAGTGCCGTGATAGTTGCAAAAATCCATAAATCACCGTGCATGCTGAGACCCAAGAAAGACAAAAAAGCTATGGTACTAGTGCCCGTATCCCCTAGGAACCTGTTAAGGACTAAGCTTACCATGGAAGAAAATGCGAAGGCTATTAATTTGGAGGCCGATGAGGGGGAAGAATTTGAAGAAATTCTAGTAGAGGAGGAGGAAGATGTAGAAATGGAGGTTGACACCCAGGGTGCAAACCCTCTTACCAGGTTCTCTGCATATGTTCCTCCGCAGAAGGGTAAAGCAAAGGTGCCCAAAGTCATAGATGAGAGAAAAAGCTCTCTGTAGCCTCTGATGATCCCTGACAACATCATTTTTGAAGGAACGCACTTGGGGCGAGTGCCTGTACTAAAATTTAAAGAATAGGATCTCACGGACCACGAGAAGTTCCCACATTTGGCAACTGCGCAACTAATGTGCCAAAAGAAAGACGCGCCGACTAGAGTCATAGAGTTGGAGCCACGTAAGCGGCTATTAAACCTACTCTGGGTGCCACATTACCATCGTGCCCTAGTGACCATTTTTGTCATCAGGCAGCTGCTTTGCTTGGTGCATGATGGGTGCTTATGGTTGGAGGAGCCCATCCCCATCACAGACCACTTGATTCACAGAATTACCTGGCTCCCTTGCAAAGGGGAGGACCCAGTGAAAATCTCGGAGGGTAAGAGTGATGATTTGGTCATTGCGGAGGCCATGAAGAAGAAGAGAGGGTACGTGATTTCCAACATCAATAACCTTGCAGTCAAAGTTGCGATGCAGATATTGGCAAGGAAGGTTATGTCGAAGTGCCGCAAAAATGAGGTACCCACGTCGGTGGTTGCACTTGAAGTGCAATGTGCGGAAGGGGTACAATTCAACTAGGAAAACTACTTGTGCGGAGAGTTCATTGAGAACTACTGCGAAGCACAGGAGCAGGGGAAGACTTTTCATTATGTGTGGCTACTGTTGTCCATAGTGCTGGTGGCATGGGAATTGTCCGAGGACAATCATTCCTAATGATTGCGCAGGACCTTCTCGAGGCAGTGGAGTACACTTCCCTGTGGGCAACTAGAGATGCGCAGAGGATAAGGGATAATAAGATATTCTAGGTGTTCATGGAGATGAACATTAGAATGGGGATTAATTGCAAGCCACGGTTATTGCCCATGGTCTGCAACAGTCTTTAGAGCTTCACGGAGTTCAAGGCAGATTTCCATCACGTCTACATTAAGGCACGGAAGGACCTCGCGAAGACATGGTGCGAGCTACCCTACATGGCGATAGACGATTTCATCTTCACAGTCCTTGAGTCATGGCTGCCAGAGTGGCGCACTCTAGCCAGCTCTGCGGTGGAAGCAGAAAAGTTCACCGCACAGCGGAAAAAGGATGAGGCGAAATTATGGATGGTGCAGTTGGAAGAAAAACACAGGAACGAAGTGGCAACAGCTAAGGCCCAAGTAGCACGTGACGTTGCGAAGTTGGCAGAAGAAAAACATAAGGCTGCCAAGGAAGAGCGCGAGGGAGACAAGTCGCCTTCGCACAAACAAGAGACAAATACAGAGCAAGGTGGCATGGACCCGTAGACAACGTTCACCTAGCTGAAATGACCTCGCCCAGGAGAGTAGGTAGGGTTGTGGAAGAAGTCGAAGTCTTCAAATACTTCTTTCGACCTGATCACCCTCACTAAGGAGGATCTGCACGACATTGGGGAAATGGTGAGGGATGTCACCACGAAGACCCTCCAGCAGTTCGCAGAGGAACACTAGATGGTGTTGAGGGCTCTCCAAGCACATATACAAGAGTTGCAGGTGTGCACTCCACAACCTAGCACTGTGTCAAACAACCTCAAAGTAGGCATGTCCGCGACTGAGGAAATGTTGTGTGCATGAATGTCCAACACTACAGTGCTGCCACAAGGAGCATTCGTGACAAAAAATGAGGCCGACAGGCCTATGGTCAGTGGGTTGAAAGGAATCAAGCTAAATATGGCTACGCTCCCTCGGGAGACGCTCTATGTTTGCAGGATGGAGTTACTGCAGAACTGTGGCCAGAGAGGGCCACGTGCTCCAGGTCATCAGCGATAAGCACATCAACATTGAATAGTTGAGCCTACAGCGCGATGAGGTAGTGGCATAGAACCAACATCTAGTATAGGTGGTTGAGGAAGCTTGCTAGATGGTCCCAAAGCTGGCCATCCAAGCAAAAGAACCAATGGAGGTGCGCATCCAGAAACTAGCAGCAGGGGTGCGTGAGGCAAAGGAAGAGATGCCCAGGGTTCAGCTCGAACTGAACCTCCATATAGCTGAACTGCAATTGAATGCGCAACCTTCAACTCTGCTAGAGGTTAGGGAACAACGCGCCAGTGCGATTACAACAACAATAGTGGAGGTTAATAGTGCAGTGAAAGACTGCACAAAGCTATTCAAGGAGTCATTCGAGGTTCTCACTACTCTGTAGGAGGACTCAGACATACAACACCTAGAAATAGAGGCACGCAAGCTACAATAGAAATATGATGAAGTAAAAGGGATTGTGCAGATGGTTGCCCTTACATAGAGGCTCGTGAGGATGCAACAGGCGAAAGCGCTCAAGGAGTAGGTGGATGTTGCTCGACATAAGGAAAATTTTTTGAAGGTGCACTTATAGCCATGGATTGATGAGGCATATATCATTATAGCCTCTATTGAAGCAAAGCTAGCGCAGATGCATGCAACACAGGAAAAGGTTCAAGGCAGTAGTTCAGCTACAACGGTCTCTGAACAATGCATCAAAGAGGTACAATAGGCAATCGCTCAGTGCGTTGCTGATCTTGCAGCGATTCAGGCAGAATTGGGAGGTCTTCGCGTAAAGATCTCCACACCGATAGAGTGACTTGAGGGTGAGTCATGATATTTGTGTTGGGGGTCTATTGGGCACGGATCCCCCAAGGGAAGTTCTGGGGCTTAAAGCCCAGATTTTGGTTAAAAATTGTAACTCTAATGTAAAGACTCCGCATTTTGTGGGCGCAGAGCACGTAGCTTGTAAAAGAGTCATAGTGTTGTCTGCCCTCAATTCTGTTATTGTAATGTCGGCTGTAGAGATCTACCCATGGTCCATGGACCATGGAATTGTGTAAATAGAGCGATGCTCTAAGTAGTTAAGAGATCAATCAATCATGGAAGAATGTATCTAAGGATGAAGAGTTGAGTCATATCCTAAGTGCAAAGTCTAGTTTTGGTTCATAGAGTAGGAAAAGGATCTGCAGCTAAGTGCGCAAAGGCCTAGTAGTCCGCAACTGAGTGCGCGGACCCTTGCAGCTGAGTGTGCAGGGCGAGTCGAGTCTGTAATAGTGGGAGCATTAATAAAGAGAAATTTCATATCCATTCTGCGTATTTATTTCCTGTTTTATGCATATAATACATTGAATATACATTGCACCTTTAATGCTTATATGATGTGCAGATATGTATGAATGTGTTGACTAAGTGAATACAAGATAGAATATCTGTTAATGCGAAGTTAACTAACATTTGTAAGAAGATAAGTAAGATTCACGATGTAGTTAGAGGAAATAGTGCAGTTCGCTGCTATAGTAGCGCGAAAGCATCTCAGCCCCTAGTGAGGGCTGCGCGAAAGGCGATTATAACAAATCGCGAGGGTATTGAAGGTTAGAATAGTGTGTGAAGTAACCTCCGTGCAGGCAGGCATAGTTGGACTAAATCGACACCTCAGACATCTCACGAGTGTGGAAACTTGGTTCCAGCATCCCCCCATACTGCTTCGAGTGAGACTTTAGTCTCCGCTCCGCGTGTTGATGTCAAAAGGGCCAATAGTGTAGGGATTTGTTTGGCTAAATAAATCTGAACTTGGGTCGGGCCCCCTCAAGCCAACAATAGCTTAGAAACTCTATTTTGGCTTGATAGTGGGATGACATCATGTGTACTTTGACAGAATGACTTAGTGATGTCATTTGTACTGCAACATCATTTTCTCAATAGGAAGGTTACATCTCTATGTGATATAGATGTAATTGGATTCTTTTTGACAAATGTATTCCCTAATTGCTAACTCCCATGATGGTGACCATAATGGATGACATGACTCCCTAAATGATATTGATGACTAGTAAAATGATGACCATCAAATGGATACTCTAGACCATGACCTAAATAATGACCAACTAACTCATTTGATGAGCTATAACAGGAAATGATGACATGACCATGATGGCTGCTTATGACCTTGAATAAGTGGAGGGAGTAGCAATGGCACCTAGACAACGACTTATGACCATTTGACAACCAAGAAATATGTCAAATTTTATTTGAAAGTATAATTGTTTGACGTAAGACTCTATAAACAATATGAAAGAGTAAATTTGATCACTGGAAATAATGGACACTAACACTATACAATGTGTTTTTCCTTAAGTTATGATACCATTGTTAAAAACAAAGAGATAAATAAAAACATATTAGGAACACATAAAGGCAATAACACATGGACACCATTAAGTATCCTTAAAATCCTTACTAAAAAAGTATCCTGGAAAAATAGATTTTATTATCATTTCACTCAAAGCAGCTTACAATGAATCATCATGCTTCTAAATATGCTCCATTACGTAAAAATATTATGGAAAAAACATTGAGTTACCAAAATCTATGATCATAATATCATATTAACTCTATAATCAAGTAAAGTTTATCCTAACTACCTAAACATTTTCATTATTTTATAATTATTTATTTTATAATTATTTCACATCAACACAAGGAAAAATATAATATAATATACAATAACAAAAAACCAAAAAACTTAACTCCTCACACTAACTCAATTAATAATCATCATGATAATAAAGTGTTATATATCAGATTTGAGATTCAAATACACTAAATTTAGTCATAACCATTAAAAAAAAAAGTGTCATTCACCTATACATTTAATTGTAATTGTAACAATGGAAATCAACTCCAAAAATATTACTCGAAAATACATTTAAAAACCTCATAGTCTACAAAACACTACCAAGTTGACATTTTAATTCATTAAAATCCCTTTCACCTTAGCATAATTGAATCAATTACAAATGGGTGAAAATTCAAGCGAGGAGAAGAGGTCTTAAATCCATATGTATGTATGAGAGGTGCTCTTAAAATTATGGATTTTTATTGATTAGGGAATTAATAACATTTTATGTTTAATCATATAAAAAATACTATTGTGTGTTATTGCATTCACCATTGTGAAATAAAATTTGTATTTATTTAAAAAAAATATTTTTATATTTAAGTTGTAAACTATGCTTGCTATGAGAGTGTTTTCAATATTTAACTTCTAATGACGTGTGATTCCTATTAATTACTTTTCAATTAATATCAAAAAATTGATTTGACATTAGTGTGTTGTATTGAGAAGTTTTTTTAGTTAATGGGGTAGTAATTTTAATGTTTTTGAGAGTGTTATCAATTTATATATATAAATTGTAATTTTTTTCTTATTCTTTATCAAATTATTTTAAACTATTAAATAAAATAAAATTAATAAATAATAAAATTAATAATAAAATAAATTTAAGATAAAAAACCCATTTATAAAATAAAATCAATAAATAAAATAAAATTAATATTGAAATAATTTAAGATAAATAACATTTTATAAATGGTTTATAATAAAAAATATTATATATATTTGATCGATGTTTTTGGAAAGTCTTGGTGAAGATACCTAAAGTATTCTGGCGAGGTAACCAGGGAGGTACAGCAAAATGCGGATCCAGATAGAGATATTTCGGACCTTCTGCCTGAAATCGCTAAAAAAAATCTCTACTGATATATCTCTATTCTTTAGATTTCCCTATGACTTCTTCTTCTGAGGACGGCCAGTTACAGAGAGCGTAGAGGGAGTGAGGCAGGGTATCCACTCCACTATAGGCCAGGTTATCAGGGTAGAATTTACCACCCCATACGCCAGGTTTATTAGGAATGTTTGCAATCTGATTGCCAAATCTGAAGAATTGTTGCGGAGGTCACAGTGCAGGTACAGCCCATGTTTGCCAGCTGATTACCAAATCTGAAGGATTCTGGACGAGGTAACGCTGGAGGTACTATCATGTTTCCAAGCTGCTCACCAATTCTCAAGAATTGCGGTGGAGGTGGTCATAGAGGTACAACCATATTTGCAGGCTGATCACCGAAGGCTTGGACTTATAGTGGAGGTGTAACACCGTAAACTTTATTGGAAGAATGAAAGAAATCTCTCATCAATTAAAAAATGGTTACAATCGGAAGACATTGCAATTAGCTGTTCATAATACTGCCAACACTTTTGACAAACTGTTTATTAGTTGTTGACTTTTAATCGATAAATAGAGAGTCTTTTGACGTTAATACAGTAGAAATTAAGAAACGTTCTCTGTTAAGATTCATGCTCTACCTAAATTTTGGTCATCGATTATGTTGCCTATAAGATCATTATTAAATCACTTTATCACATTATATAACATCAAAGTGCATCCCCATTATATAACATCAAAGTGCCTCCCCATGATTGGAGCTCAGAAGTTGGATGTGAGAACAACTTCATGAATAGTGCAGTCGTAAGTCACCTAAATGGAAGATGGCATGCAATATGCAGCGTGTTTGGATGGTGGGACATAAATCAAAGGAGCATTATCGACTGTTGTGTGAAGGTAAATCCAGAAGGATCGTCAGCTAGGGAGACTACATTCGATCTTGTCTTGGGTGTAATTACGTCAAAATGGATGGTAATGTAGAAAAATTATGATAGAAAATGGTGGATGACAACGAGTACATTGAATAGTCTAAATTGGTATACAGTTTGATGGAAGCTGCTACATGGAAGGATGTTTGTGAGTTACATCGTTTACTGTAATTTACTGAAGAAATTTCTTATTTCTTCTTATGATTCTGAAGTGTAGTTGATGTAAATTTGGGAGGCCTGGGCAATGTATTTCCTTTACTAGTAAGGTTTTTTGTTTTTTGTTTTATATATATTATTAACCACCGGTTATATTAATCACTAATTTATTAAATTTCTATATATATTAATATTAACCACTGGTTATATTAATCACTAATTTATTAAAGGTCTAGATAAGATTTCTTAATGTATAATTTTTTTTTCCAAATTTTATATTTTAAAAAAAGTT
>APFE030760150.1:0-19802 GCA_000404065.3 Pinus taeda | reverse complement strand
TTTTACACCTCTCAGAAAGAGGAATCCAACAAAAATATTAGCCTCTTAATCTGAGCATCAGAACATGGAGTTTGGACCTAGTTGTCCAAATTTAACACTGTCCCAAGATCAAAGAAGGATATCCAATCCTTTTTGGGCAAGATAAATTTTGTAAGGAGGTTTATTCCTAACTTTGCAGAACTTGTAAAACACATTACCTCCATGTTGAAAAAGGGGTCAAATATCAAATGGACTGATGCAGCAAGAGGATCCTTTGAATCCATTAAGAAAACTATTATGGAAGGTCCTACTTTAATCAGCCCATATTACAGCAAGGAGTTCTACATATTTTCGTTTGCCTCTGATGACACCCTTGCAGCAGTTTTGAAGCAAGCAGATGAGGAAGGTTCAGAGCATCCAATGGCATTTTTCAGTGAAATCTTAAGGGATGCTGAGCTGAGGTACGATATCATTGAAAAACAAGCATATGCCCTTATCAAATCTTTGAAAGATTTCAGAATTTACTCTCTGCATTCCAAGGTAATTGCGTATGTGCCCTCTGCTTCAATAAAGGATGTATTAACGCAGCCTGATGCTGATGGTGAAAACAATTGAACCAGGGAAAATTCAGTCATTGGCAGAAAATATAGCTTCTTGTCATCGGTATTCTGCAATAGCTCAATTCTTGCTGAAGCTAAAAGTTCCTCCAGGCCTTAGTTCAAGCCAAACCAGAACTATTAAGCTCAGAGTAGCTAAATATTGCATTCATGAAAATCTGCTCTACTGGAGGGACCCCTCTGGAATTCTTTTGAGGTGTCTGGTCAAAGAACAATCCATGGAAGTGATCGAGCAGTTTCATTCCGGCTTATGTGGAGGGCATGATTATTGGAAACTATAGCCCATAAGACCCTTAGAGCTAGGTACTATTGGCCCACCTTATTTTCTGATGTCTTTTCATTTGTTAAATCTTGTGACAGGTGCCAAATATTTGAAGGGAAGCAACAATTGAAGTCCCTGCCCTTAAAACCCATACATGCTGGTGGCCCTTTTCAGCAGTGGGGCTTGGATTTCATTGGAGAAATCAATCCATATTCCAGTGGCCAACACAGATGGATCTTAGTGGCCATGGATTACTTCACTAAATGGATTGAAGCAATCCCTACCCAAAAAGATGATCATCATGTAGTCGTGAGGTTCTTGACATAGAATATCTTCACCAGATTTGGTTGTCCACATAAATTGGTCACAGACAATGCAACAGCCTTCAGGGAAAAAAATTGGTGGACATCAGTGATTCAATGAGCATTAAGCTGGTTCATTCCACCTCATATTACCCTCAAGGCAATGGTCCAGCAAAATATTCAAACAAAACCCTGATAAGGATAATTAAAAAGCTGTTGGAAGACAATAAAAAGAATTGGGATTCTAAGCTTAAATATGCACTGTGGGCTGACAGAGTGACCACCAAGAAATCCACAAGGGATTCTCCATTCAAGCTGGTATATGGGACTAAGGTTGTGTTCCCAATTTAGTTAGCCCTCCCTGTGGTGAAGTTCTTGCAAGAAGAGCAAGAGGAGGAAGAGGATAGGGCAAAAAGGATCACTGATTTAGCAGAGGTACATCAAATCAGAGAACAACTGGTTGAAAGGTTTGCAGCACATCAGAAGAGAATCAAGGAAGCTTTTGACAGGAAGGCAAAGACAAATAGTTTTTAGACTGGAGACTTGGTTCTTAAGTGGGATGCCCAGAAAGAGAAGAAAGGCAACCATGGGAAGTTTGAGGCTTTGTGGACAGGGACTTTTATCATTTCTCAGAACCAAGGGAACAATACTTTCATACTGCAATGAATGGAATGGGAGACAGTTTTTGATGGCCCAGTTAATGGCCGATTTTTGAAAATTTATGTTGTATAAGGTTTTCAGGACTTAAGGTTGTAAATATGTTACTTTATCAGTTTTAGTATAGACTCAGTTAGAATCCATGCCCAATGGAACACTAGGAAATTTTTCTACTTTGGTTTTCACAGGAAAGGTAATGATTTGCAGTTCTTGAGACATCACAGGGAGGATCTCATCCCCAGAAGGAGCCAGTGTTAGCTCTGCTATAACTATGGTCTTTTGAAGGCTGAATATAAGCTTGGTCATATTGATTATGCTCAAAAGAAAGCTCACAACAGTCATCTTCATTCTTCTCCTTTACCCCACCTACTCTCTTTCACCCCCGCTGCCTCTGTTTTTCTCTAATCCCGGCATAAAACCCCATTTTTTCAAGCCCCGAGTGCGAAGCTTAAACCCCCATAACACCACATCCACATGACCTTGAGCTTCCATAACCCATCGTCGCCTTTAAATTATGGCTGTCAATCGCCACACCCCGATCCAACAGTTCTCCATCGTGTTTGACAAAAATCCACGCGATAAACTCCCCACCGTCTGATCATCCCTGTCGCGATCAGACGACGTTTACTCTCCCTGCGACCACAAAGTAACGGCATGTTAACACGCGATGGAGAATGGTTTCCTCTCTCCTCCCATGGCTCTTTCTTACCTCTCCTAGCACCACTCGGCCCTCATACATGACATGCCCATTATCCCTAATACCCCCCATCTGAGAAAATAGGTAGGGTCCTATATCTTGGCTTGACTCAATATTATCCATGTCGTGGCGAAGACTTTGCCTTAAACGAAATATAAATAAAACGCAGAGTTGTGCCATGGCCCTCCCTTTCCTCCCCTTGTTTCTCCCTTACAATGCTAAGCCCCATTGGGACGGCCTCTTGCCTCTTCCTTCCTAAGTGGAACCCCCACCAGTGCATGTAATTGCTGCAGGAACCCAACCAGAGCATATAAATTATACAGGAGAGAGATCGAACTACATACTAGAGAGCCGTTGCTAACCCGCAGACAAGGTTCCTCCGCCTCTCTTCTGCTCTCTGTGAATTTCTCTTGCCCGATATGTCGAATGCCATTACCATCTCTGCTACCCTTCCTTATTCCTCCCTCTACCACCTTGCCAACCCACTGCCCATGCATTCATGGCTAAGGACACCGCAACCCCTGGTATTAACCGGCCATCCTTAAGTTGATTGCAGATTCCCGAAATATTCAGGAATCAATAGACATGGGCGTGGTAACAAAATTGACCGCGCCCATGTCTGTCGGATTCTCGAATATTCCGGGAATCTGCAATTGGATTAAGCTCACCGATATTAACCATGTGACCTCAAGGCCTGTCGCCTCTAACACCTTCTCTCATCCCTATCGGGAGCTTGGATTGCCTGGCTCCGGCTCTGCCCGAGGTCTTGTTCCAAGATTTCCCATGAGAAATTTATTATTGAATGTATATATAACTATTATTTAATTGTAATAAGAAATTATCAGTAATTGTAGTCGCAGTGTAAGCCATACGACCTCCATCATCACATTCGCAAAGCCGGTGAAGTGTGAAGCATAGTAAAGTTTGTTATTAAGTATATTACTATAAAAACAGTAAATAAATAGAACAAACACAAATATCATTAACAATTTTACAACGTTGCTCAATTCGCAAGAATATACAATCACAAAGTCATTTTCATCAAAGCTAAGCATTCTAGGATGCAAGGTAATGAGGGATGCACAATTGAAACAACAGCCGATATAGCAAACACCAATGCAAGTACAGTGGAATGCACTGTGACAACAGTAGCATACTAACAACAACTATCCATTATATAGAGTAGCTTTAAAGCCTTAAATGTGAGTTGTCCATTTAGTTTCTATTAAAAGATATGTCATGGTTTACGAGTATGAGCATTGAGTATGAAATTTTGAGATATTTTTAGTGGAATTATGAGTGTAAAGGATTTTACTTGATAATTTACATTTAAAACTAGTCTATATTTTACTTTCTCTTAAAAGATATGTCATGGTCTATGAATATGAGAATCGAATATGAAATTTTGAGATATTTTTAGTGGAATTATGAGTCTAAAGGATTTTACTTGATAATTTACATTTAAAACTAGTCTGTATAATGAATAGATTTTTTAAAATACATAGAAACTATCTTGTTATATCATTTATAAAATAAAAACAAATTTAAAACTACTCCGTATAATGAATAGATTTTCTAAAATACACAAAAACTATCTTCTTATATCATTTATAAAATAAAATCAATTTTGTAAAATATACAAAAGCCATCTAGTTCTATCAGTTATAAAATAAAAACCATTAGCCACCAAATTTGTAAAGATAATCAAACAAATCTATTCTATTATATTAGCCCATACCCATCTTTTTGTTCCGGTATCAAGGTTACCAATATTTGATACATAGCTGATATCAACTCATGGCTGAGCAGAGCCATGTCTTATAGAAAAACACGTCAATTGCATATCTAAGACATGGCACCGAAGAAGCTGTTGAAATATTAGAGGGAGATCTTGTATAAAAGAGACAAAAAATTGTTGAAGAATATTTTTGTATGTCATATTTTGAGAATATGATTAATGTGCAATCTGATAATCTGTTAATCAATTACAATTGCAATCTGTTCGTTAAACATGAGCCATTTAGTGGAGTTGTATAGCTTGGACTCCTGTTCTCTCCTTTACCATGTCCCTGGATTAGTTTGAACAGAGCATTTTTTGAGGCAGGGTTAGAGGCTGATGAGACTTTGAATGTATAAGCGTTCGGAATCCGAATGATGTTAAATGAAGCAAAGGAAGTGAGTGGAAATAATTGAAATTGGAGGTATAGTATATAGAAATATACCTCAAATAATATTTTAATGTTGTATATTTTATTCAATTGAAATATCATATTTTATATAATTGGTTCTAAATTCCAAACATGAATATAGAAATAGACATATTCTTTTAACAAAATCCCAAACTAACTCTAAACTCAACAGACTACCAGCATTATCTATAACAGTGAGAGATACAAAGTTGGAGACCTTCCCCAATGATGCAATCTTGCCCTCCAATCGAAATGGTACGCAGAAAGGGAAGCCCATGTTGAGGAACGACGCCAGCAGGTGGCCCTCCCGGAAAACGCCATTGACCGAAAACTGGATGATTTTAAACACAGAGGTGCAATTAATTTCTCAACATGGCTGCAATTTAACCTGAGCAATGAGCAATGTTATTTTGTGAGTGATCATGATCGATTTCGACAATACCTAGATGTTGGAATTTCCCAAAAGTTGAACGTTGGAGAGTCAATGAGTAAGCTAGTATTAAGGTTTTTGTGGTTTATGTTTAGTTTGTTGAGATTTTCTGTTTGGAGCAAAATAGGAAAACGTTGGTATTTAAACGTTGGTATTGGAGGTTATTGTGCTTTTTGATACAAAATGGCGAAAACTCAAAGTGCCCGGTTTGAAATTGAGAAATTTAATGGCAAGAATAATTTTGAGATATGGAAGGTAAAAATGCATGATTTACTTGTCCAACATGGCGTGGAAAAGGCGTTGTTGGGCAAGTCCAAACAGCCTTACAACATCACAGATAGTGAGTGGGCCGAGATGGATGAAAGAGCAATTAGTGCTATTCGACTGTGTCTAGTTGATGATGTCCTGTTTAATATTGTGTCGGAGACAACAACTGCTGGTTTGTGGACGAAACTGGAAAAACTGTACATGACCAAATCCTTAACCAATAGGATTCTCCTGAAGCGACAGTTGTATGGTTTGCGAATGAAGGAAGGTACATCGATTGCTGATCATTTAAATGCTTTTAATACTCTTCTTGTGTAATTACAAAGTATAGAAGTAAAAATACCATCCGAGGATAAAGCTATTACTTTATTGTGCTTGTTGCCCGAATCATGGGATCATTTTGTTACTTCTATAAGTCTTAGTTCATCAGAAACTATTGAGTTTGATGATGTAGTTGCATCCTTATTATCGGAAGAAACAAGGAGGAAGTCGCATTTCGAAACCTCTACATCAGAAGCTATGATGGTTAGAGGTCGTTCGAAAGAAAGACGCCCCAGGAAGCCGAGCGACTCACGTTCAAATTCGAAAGGGAAGAAGAGTAAGCTAAAGTGCTGGTTTTGTGGCAAATAAGGAAATTTAAAGAAGGACTGCTGGAAGCGTCAGCAACAAACTTCAAAAGCAGAGTCTTCGACAAAGAAGAAGGAGGCAAATACGACAGATACAGGTTCGACATCTGGTTCAGGTATGAGTGATGAAGTATTATCAGTTAATGTATCAAATCATGGTCAACATTGGTTGTTAGATTCCGGGGCATCAAACCACATGTGTATCCATAAAGAATGGTTTAAGGAATATAAATCAATTAATGATGGAGTTGTGTACATGGGTAATGATGTAACATGTAATATTGTGGGGATTGGGAGCATACAACTACAAATGTTTGATGGAACAAATAGAATATTAATTGATGTGAGGCATGTACCAGATTTAAGAAAAAACTTGATTTCATTAGGCGCGCTTGATTCAGATGGATATAAAACTGTAATTTAAGGTGGAGTAATGAAAATTTACAAATGCATTTTACTAGTTATGAAAGCTAAGAAAGTAGGAAATCTATTTCAGTTAGAAGGAGGTACAGGGTCAGATTTTGTGTCTACTGTGTCTGAACGTGATAGTAGTTCCATTAACTTATGGCATCAAAGATTAGGGCATATGAGTGAAAGAGGATTAAAAATTTTGGCTGATCGCAAGTTACTTCCAAATCTAAAGTCTGGCAAGTTAGATTTCTGTAAGCACTGTCTGTTTGGAAAACAAAGTAAACAAAATTTTAAAACAGGAAAACATACTAGTAAAGGCATACTTGATTATATCTATTTATATGTTTGGGGACCAACCCCTACAACTTCATATGGTGGTTTGTCTTATTTTGTATCATTCATTGATGACTTTTCTAGGAAGGTTTGGGTCTACATGTTGAAAAGAAAGTCTGATGTTTTTTTAGTTTTCAAGCAGTTTAGAGCATTGCTAGAAAACAACACTGGTAGAACAATAAAGTGTTTAAGAACTGACAATGGTGGTGATTTTACTTCCAAGGAGTTTGACATCTATTGCAAGGATGCAGGGATCGAGAGGCATAAGACCACGGTTTATACGCCTCAGCAAAATGGAGTTGCTGAACGCATGAACAAGACTCTTCTAGAGAGAGCAAGGAGTATGCTGAGTAATGCCGGGTTGCCGAAGGAGTTGTGGATGGAAGTGGTGGCAATAAATTGTTATGTGATAAACCGATCTCCATCGACGGCAATAGACTGCAAGATTCCAGAAGAGGTATGGAAAGGACACCCTTGTGACTACTCTAAACTCAGAGTGTTTGGTTGTGATGCATATGCTCTAGTGCCTAAACATCAACGAACTAAGTTAGATCCAAAGTCTAAAAGGTATATCTTTGTTGGGTATGGTGTTGGAACAAAGGGATATAGATTGTGGGATCCTACTACCCGCAAAATCATCAACAGAGATGTAAAGTTTAATGAATCCTCTCTTGTACAATTAGATGTAGACAGTAGATTGAAACAGGATGATGTATCTGACTTTCAACACATTCAATTTGATAGTATTTCTAACAATAGTCATGATGACCATAGTTCAGATACTAGTCATGAACAGGTTTCAGAATCAGAACATGAATAGGGTTCAGGTTTAGATCGTGAACAAGTCTCATATACTGATCGGCAAGAAGTTCCTACAGAGTGTAGTCAACCAATTGAGGAAGCACCAGAAACATCCTTAAGGCGGTCAACAAGAATAAAACGGCCACCGAGAAGGTATGATGATTATGTCACTTCTGTTGCATTTACTGCTAATGACAATGAACCTCTATGCTATCAGGAAGCAATAGAAGGTTCGAAAAGTGACAATTGGAAAGCAACCATGAAGGACGAAATGATGGCCTTGAGTAAGAACGGCACATGGGATCTGCTTGAGCTTCCAAAAGGTAGGAAAAATGTAGGGTGTAAATGGGTCTTCAAGCTGAAACGAGGTGTGAATGATACAGAAGGCAGGTACAAAGCGCGACTGGTTGCAAAAGGGTTTTCTCAGAAAGCCGGTATTGACTTTCATGAGATTTTTTTTGCCAGTGGTTAAAATTGTTTCAATTAGAATTGTGTTAGCATTAGTGGCTTTGCTTGATTTAGAGTTACAGCAGTTAGATGTTAAGACTGCATTTGTACATGGTGACTTAGATGAGGAAATATATATGGAACAACCGGAAGGGTTTGTTCAGCATCGCAATGAGAAATTTGTCTGTAGGCTCAATAAGTCATTATATGGCCTGAAGCAGTCGCCTCGGCAGTGTTACAAGAAGTTTGATTCTTTCATGTTGAGTAAGAAATATGTTAGAAGTGAATATGATCATTGTGTTTATTTTAAATAGTTGAATAATGGCATATTCATTATCTTGGTATTGTATGTTGATGATATGCTTTTAGCAAGCAAAAGCATAAAATAAATCAACAGGTTGAAGGCTCAGATGGCAAGGACATTTGATATGAAAGATCTAGGAGCAACAAGACAGATTTTGGGCATGGAGATTTTCAGAGACAGGAGTAATGGTAATCTATGGCTATCACAACAAAAGTATATTGAGAAAATACTTTTGAGGTTTGGTATGAATAATGTGAAGCCTGTTTCAGTCCCTTTAACTTTCCATTTTAAGCTTTCTTTGAGTTTATGTCCTAATACAGATGAAGAAAAGTATTATATGTCTCGAATTCCATATGCCAATGTAGTAGGGTGTTTAATGTAGGCGATGGTTTGTACTCGACTAGATATTTCACATGCAGTTGGGGTTGTCAGCAGGTACATGGCAAATCTGGGTAAAGAACACTGGTCAACAGTGAAATGGGTGCTTCGGTATTTGAGAGGCACAAGTAGTTATTGTATTACTTACAATAAGAGTACTGAATTTGTTTGCGGATATTTTGATTCCAATTTTGCAGGTGATTTGGATAAGAGAAGGTCAACTTCAGGGTACGTCTTTACTCTTGTAGGTGGAGCTATCAGCTGGATGTCAAAGCTACAGAACATTGTTTCTTTATCCACTACTGAAGCATAATACATTGCTGCTTCTCATGCTTGCAAAGAAGCGATTTGGTTGAAAGGTTTGTTTGGTGAATTTGGTAGGTTGCAGAACAACATCAAGTTATTTTGTGACAGTCAAAGTGAAATACATTTGGCTAAGAATCCGGCCTATCATAGTAAATCAAAGCATATACCGATCAAGTACCATTTTTGTAAGACAGGTTATCACTGAAAGGGGAGTCTCTCTTGAAAAAGTGCATACAAAGGAGAATTGTGCAGACATGTTCACGAAACCAGTTTTGTTAGAGAAGCTACGCTGGTGTTTGGCTTCTCTTGGCTTGCAGAAAAGATAAAATAATAAAGAACAGGGCATCAGGCTAATTGTTGTCAAGGTGGAGATTGTTGAGATTTTCTGTTTTAATAAAATAGGCAAAAATCTCAGTAGGTGACAACAATAGGAATTTGTTCCTAGATTAGCTCTAGTTTGTTGGGAGGGAGTTAATGCATCCAAAATTTGATGTGAGAGGATTTATGAGGCAGTTAGATTCTCTTTTCTATAAATCAGATGTCCATACGGATTGTTTTAGTGTGAGAGTTTGTGAGGATTTGATTTATGTAATCTCCTATTTGATTAATAAATATTGACGATGCCTATGTTGTGTGGACGTAGCCCAGATTGGTTGGGTGAACCACGTTAAACCTCTGTGTCTCCTGTGCTTGATTATTTTGCTGAGTATTTGTTTTAATTTACTGTGCATCTGATCTCCAACAGAATTCCTGAAACCTGGAGTCGTATAAAAGAGCCCAGTTTCCTTCGTGGAAGACTTTAATTTTAATGAGAGCATCATGCCATTTAGCTCTCTACTGCTGTATCAGGCAGTGTGTTGAAGTGCAGAGAGCCTAATTTCATCCAGGTCATTGATCTGTTGTAATTGATTAATCTGTGCCTTAGTTAGCTCTAAACCAACTTCTTGTGTTGTTCGTAATGTCTGGATTTCAAATTCTATAGGAAAAATAGGTTGTTTTCCAAACATTAGCTGGTAAGGCGAGTAACCAGTGGTGCTTCTCCATGTTGTTCTATAAGCCCAC
Organism: Pinus taeda; assembly: GCA_000404065.3. Classification (NCBI taxonomy): domain Eukaryota; kingdom Viridiplantae; phylum Streptophyta; class Pinopsida; order Pinales; family Pinaceae; genus Pinus; species Pinus taeda. Next base: position 9,734 of record APFE030760150.1, on the reverse strand, counting down.
AGTGCTTCAGGTAGTCTAGCAGCCCAATCGCATCTATGTGATGCAAAGTTTTTTGTTAAAATTGTTTCTATTATCTTATTGCTGCTTTCTACTTGCCCATTTGCATGTGGGTGATATGGGGTAGTAATTTTATGCTGGACATGATAGTTGTTGAGTGTTGCAGCTATTTTGTTCCCAGCAAACTGTGGCCCTCCATCTGTAATTATCTCTCTAGGGAGGCCATGGCGTAAAATAGATGGAGCAGGAACTGTATAACAGATTCATCTGTATCTCTGGGAAATTTCTCTATTTCAACCCACTTGGTGACGTATTCTGTTGCGATAAAAATGTATGTTTTCTGGTTTGATGGTGGGTTGATTAGTCCCACGAAATCAAGAGCCCAACACTCAAATGGTTCGATGACTAGTTGTGGTTTCAAAAGCATCTCATTCGACTGACTAGGGCATCCCTCTCTCTAGCAAATGTCACATGCTTGGACAAATTTCTTTGCATCTTTGAAAATTGTGGGCCAATAATACCCTGTGTGTAATACTTTATGTGCAGTCCTGCAATCAGTGAAATGTCCACCACATGGTTGGTCATGGCAGGCTTTCAATATATCAAAAATTTCATCTTGTTGAACGCATTTCCTGATTTGCATGTCTGCCCCTGTGTGAAACAAATAGCCTCCAATCTAGGAAAATCTGGTACTTCGCTGAACAATCTGTTTTCGCTCATTAGGGGTTAGATGCTTTGGTAACTTACCTACTGCTAGGTAATTGGCAATGTCAGCATACCAGGGTGTTTGAACAACAACGACAAAGAGATGCTCATCTGGAAATTGATCCTCAACTGTTGCTGCATCAACTGGTTTTGGCATTCTTGAGAGGAAATCAGCTACCGGGTTCTCTTTCCCGGGTCGATCCTTGATTGTAATATCAAATTCCTACAATAAAATCAGCCATCTAGTTATTTGGCCATTTGTGATAAGCTTGTTTGCTAAATATTTTATAGTAGAATGATCTGTGTACAAGATAACAGGATATCTAGTAATGCAATGTCTGAATTTATTGACAGCATGTATAACAACTAGAAATTCTTTTTTAGTGACAGTATAGTTTAACTCAGCAGGGGATATATTTTTTCTATTGTAATAAATTACATATGGTTTTCTATCCTCCTCCTGTCTAAGGACCGCTCCAATGGTTGTGTCTGAGGCATCAGATGATATCTGGAATGGCAAATCCCAATTCGGTCCTCGAAGGACTGGGGCTGTAGGTACGAGCTTCCTCAGATCTTTGAAGGCACGTTCACATTTCTCTATCCAAAGAAAATCAACGTTTCCAGTTAGTGCATACAAGGGTGCAGCAATATGTGAATAATGTTCTATAAACCTTCTGTAGTAACCAGAGAATCCAAGAAAGATACGTACCTCTGTTTGAGTAGTAGGAGTAGGAATAAGCAAAAGTGTTTGGATTTTGGCTGGATCTACCTGAATGCCAGCGGCTAAAATATAGTGTCCTAAAATAAGTCCTTCCATCATCATCATATAACATTTTTCATGGCTTAAACAAATCCTGGTAGCTATGCAACGTTGTAGGACTTTTTCTAGTGTGTCTATTGCTGGATCAAACTCATCTCCATATGGAGTAAAGTCATCCATATATACTTCCAGTCCTTCATTTATTAGATCTGCAAAAATGCTAAGGATATCCCTTTGGAATGTGGCAGGGGCATTACATAAGCCAAAAGGTAAAACTTGGTAGGCGAATGTTCCCTAAGGACAAGTAAAAGTAGTTTTGTCCTGATCTTCAGGGGAAATCTGTGTTTGGTTATACCCACTGAAGCCATTGAGGAAAGAAAAGAATTTCTTCCCCGCCAAAGTTTCCAATACTTGGTTGATGAATGGGAGAGGAAAGTGATCTTTTTGCGTTGCTTTATTTAGCTCCCTGTAGTCCACGTAGATTCTCCACTTCCCATTCTTTTTCGATACCACCACAAGTGAGGAGACCCATTTACTATCAGAGATAGGGTAGATGAAGTTAACATCTAAAAGTTTTTTGAAGCTCAGCTTTTACTACTTCTTTTAGATGAGGATTTAGTATTCTCTGAGGCTACCTAACAGGTCTTTCATCATTTTCTATGTAAATGTGGTTTGTAAATAATTGGGGGTCAATTCCTTTCATATCAGGGTAATCCCATGCAAACGCTTCTTTATATTTCCTTGAGATATGGATGAGCTTTTTTTCTTGTTCGGGTGTGAGGTCGGCATTAATGTTTAAGGTTTCTCCAGGTTCAATTTCCACAATTTTACTATGTGCAACCAAAGTGACAGGGATTGTGTGATCATGTGTATCTTTCATAGGTTCCTCTTCTACTTCGTTATCAAATGCTGCTTTTATCATATGACATTGGGTACGAGATGTGAGTTCAATTTGACTAATGAAATTACTGATGGCATCATCTTCTGTTTGGTCTTTGAACTCAAGTGCTTCTTGTATAGTTAATGGATATCTAATGTTATCAGTAAGATATGATACATGGTTCTTATTAGTTTTAACTATTGTGATGCTTGGTTGTGCTGGGGGATATAGTGCTAAATTCTTGATACCCACCCCCTTGGTTATGATCATGTTCCCTTGCCGGTAGCTGATATAGACATCAGTAATAGTGAGCCAAGGTCTTCCTACAATCAATGGATGTCCATCAAGTCGGGTTTTAGGATTTATTATCAGAAAATCAGTTGGGTATTCCCAGGAGTCAACCGAGACCATGACATCATGTAGTATGCTTTTCGGTCTAACCACAGATCGATCAGCCAATTCTAACAAAGTGGAGGTGGTTTCTGTAGATGTAGCCTAGATTTTGGAAAGTAGCGGCTATCAATATATTGATTTCAGCTCCAAGATCAACTAAGGCATTGGGCAGGGTTTGACCATAGATTTGAACAGTTACTACTGGGTTTCCTGGGTCTTCATACTTAATGGATGTTTCCTTTCCTGATAATAGGTCAGATAAAGTGCCGACTACTTGAACTCTTGGATTATTTATTATATTCCTCATTGGTCTTTTTATGCACAATTCTTTAATAGTTTTCGCGTATATCGAGATGTATTGAATGGCTTGGAGGAATGGAATTTTTATGTACAAATTTTGTAATTCTCCCAGAATGTCAAAATTAAGTTGTTGTATAGGTCAAGGTATGACTAATCGTTCTGGGAATGGGGGAGAGGATGTGATTGCTTGATTATGAGTCTGTTGTCTATTCACATCCTCTTCTTGTGACAAATGTTCTCTAGGTAACTGATCTTCAATCTGAACTGTTTATTTCCCTCAGTTTGAATAATACGCCCAGATCGTAGTTGAAGATCATTGTACTCCCTCAGATCGGGTCCTTCTTTTGGTGTTTCTAAAATTTGGAGAGCTTGGACCGGTCTGTTATTTGGATTGGGATTGGGTTGGGCTGGGAGCTGAGGTCTCAGATTAGATTGGGGATTTTGCTGTACAGTTGGTAGTGTAGGTTGAGGGAGAGGAATATTTCCTACTGGCATCTATGTTGGTCTCTACCAGTTAGTCTGCCAGGCTGAGCTTTGTGAAGTAGGGGGAGTCCATTGTGGTGGGTATGGGTTGCTTTACCAGTATGGTGGGGGATAAGGAGGATTCGACCAACCAGATTGGCTTGTCTGATTTAGCCATGGGTTCGCAGAAGGATATGACTATGGTGACCAATTTAGAAATGGGGGCTGAAACTGACTTTTCCATGTATTATACTGTTGAGTATTAAACTGCAGATACTGAAAAGGAGAAGCTGGGTTTGAAGACATACTAGTTTGTCGCGGCTGCCACTGATGGCGGTGGTTGAGTAAATATACTGCTTCTGGTTCTTCTTCTGCCTCCTTATATACCACTTTCAGTCCAGGTAATGAGGGATAACTTTCTGTAGAGTGATCCCTTGTACAGATGGTGCATGTTTGGACTGTATCTAGTGGAAACTCCTTATGGCTATGCTTCTTCTTGCATCTGGGGCAGAAGATTGCCAAATTCTGTTCTGCATCCATTTGCTTTTGCTTGGCCTGCAAAACGTCCAATTGTGTAGTTAGTGTTCCTAGTATATCAGTTTTAAAATTTTCAAATAAATTTCCAATTTCCGCATGCGTTACTCCTTCTGATGGGATTTTATTTTCTCTTGCAAACCGATCATTTTCTGCTGGTTTGATTCATTTACTGCCTCTCGAACTCCTGATGCATAAATCAATTATGTCAGCAAAACTTTCGTGATAAATATCCCATTTCCCCATAATGTTTAATGTTTCAATCCATTGCTCTTTCATGCCCCTTATTACTGTTGTTTTCAACACGTTATCAGGCAAAGGCAGTGATGCATAGGGAGATCTTTGTATATTATACTGGAAACGTTCCACATACTCTTCTAATGTTTCGTTTGGTCTAGCTATCATATGGAATATTTCATCTTTTAGTTCTCTAGACCTGCAATAGTCTTGATAATTTTTTAAAAAGGATTATTTCATTTGTTCCCAGTTATTTATAACCCCACCACCTAATCCCATAAACCATCTTAAAGCAGCCCCTTTCAAGGTAGAGGGGAACAATTTTAGTTTCTGGGGGTCAGTGGTGTAATCATATCCCCTGCACAGTACATCAAATTCAAATAAAAATGCAGCTGGATCCTTCGATGTAAGCCTGTGAAATGTAGGGATATGTTGAAGGGGGATTTCTTTCATGGGGGCATTTACTGCGGAATCCACTATGGGGTATTGTAATGTAGAGGTTTGGGTGTTTGGCGGATTTTGAGCCATTGGGTCAAATATATGCCAATATCCTTCCGGAATATCTAACAGGGTATTCCTAGGTTGAGAGGGAATGGCTTTGATAGGAACAGTTTTAATAACACTTCCTCTATCTGGGATTTTTGTTTGAGGGGATTGGGTCCCTTCAATAATAATTTTTGCCACACTCCCTTTGTCTGGGTTATTCAATGGCTGAGTTATCCTAGGAGGAGATCTCAGTTCCTCAGTCTCCCCTGTTTCCCCTTCACCTTCACAAAGATTACTGAAATTCCCTTCCTGCAATAGTTCTAGAATAGAATTTTCAATTTCTTGAAAGTCCTGTTCATCAGTTTGACTATGCACCTCAGCAAAGGCTACATATGGTGAACCTGTGGCCTGAAGGGAGCTAGTAGGTTAGTTGGAAATAACTTTCCTGGGTCCTACTGAAGGCTAAGATTCGGCTTTCTTATAGATTTCGTCTATGAATGTTGATCGACCAAGGGTCACCAGCCCCTTAGCTTTTTCTGGCTTTCGCAAAGGTTTGGAATTTATCTCCGGCTTTTTCTGCTCAGTCATGCACTCAATTTAACTACTAAATCCTTCTTAAGCAGATAGCAGCAAATATGCAGGAAAGCAGGCAAAGGAGTAGGGCTTTTACATTCTCCGTACGTAGGTTCTTACCTTCCATTTTCAAAACCCAATTATTCCCTAGCAGGTTCGTACACTACCCTGAAAAAAGGACAAATGGCTACACTCTTTCCCCGACAACGGCGCCAAAATGTAGATCTATAAAAAGGGTCTCTTTCACCTCTAGTTACCTCACATTAATATGTCAATCCGGGAATGTCTTGCTATTTCAAAGAGTGTCCCAGTTTGAGGCTTAGCATTTGTCAGAGTAATGCTCGTAGTACAGCTATTTAAAACTACAAGGGTAAATTAATGCATGTCTACAACTTAACTACTTCAAAAGGCTAAATCACACAAAGCAATGCATCAGTCAAGGGTTCGATAACAATAACCCATCCCTTTCGTAACTGATGAGAACAGATCAGAGGTCTGGGAGCCAGGTAGAAAATGTTGACGCTCACTACAGCCTAAGATCGTCCTTAATAAATAAGAAATGAAACGGCAAGTAAAGAAAATAGCAATGAAATAAAATAGCACATTAGTCAAGGGTTCGGTAGCAATAACCCATCCCTTTCGTAACTGATGAGAACAAATCAGAGGTCTGGGAGCTAGGTAGCAGATGCTGACGCTCACTACAACCTGAGATCGTCCTTAATAAATAAGATATGAAAACAGCCAATCAGCAATCTTGAAATGGAACAACAATTGAAATGGAAAGCAATTCAAAAATGGAACAACAATTGAAATGGAATAGCAATTCAGAAATAAGCAGTAACCAAGTTCATCAAGTTGTAACTCACACCAATCCAAACATCAATCCTTCATTCTTAAAGATGTATACATACTATGGAACAACACTCCTATGGATCCAATATGGAACAACACTAAAAACCATATAAACACAATGTGCTTAATCTGACTCTGTTATCGCTAAAAGCATATGATTGCATCTCAAGATGAAAACAGTAACATTCAAGGATTCAATAATCATGTGAAATTAGAATCTTCAAGATAAATGTTGTAATGCTAAGGCACAATCGCATAAAACTCTGTAATGGAATGACAGTTTCCTGTAGAGATTAACCGTATTATACCAACACTTGAAGGATTGGTAACATGATGCAGAGTTAATACAACACTTTTGTTTGCAGGAACATTAAATGAGTTAAACACAACAGAGCATGTAACATAAACGTTATAAAACACAACATATTACCAGATCACGTCGATAAACAAAACACACAGAAACCACGCGTAATGGTACAAGAGCAAGTGTCCTCCAGGGCCGGGCCCTTAGCCTCCATGGGTACACCGCTTAAGATTGATCCAGACTCAAAGATAAAAGGGTAACCAAGTCTGTATTAATGCATGAAGTAAAATTACAGTAACTCAAGTCTTAACAGAACATAACGATCGTAGTCCTGATCTTTCTTAAAAGAAATTACATAAATTCCTCCCCTCTAGCCAACAACACTATCCCTTATATAAGGATGATGATAGAGATATCTAGATGCAGAAATGTATAACACAACGATCCCTCAAGATCTAAGATCCTGATGGATTCGCAGAATCGTTAATCCTGAGTCACTTCTTTCCTTTTCTGCGCCTGTTATAGCTCCAAATCTCATATTATTGGTTTGTTGATGCTGCGATCATGGCCATGGGGCAACCTTTTCCTGATTTGGTCCAAAAATCTAAGAAAACAGTGTTTATTCCCTGTACGTGACATTTTCCCTGAGTTAAACCCATGATACGCGGGTTCATTATACCCAACCGCACGTATATGTATTTAAAACACTTAAAAAAATTATAAAAACTCCTTACTTTTCGGGCGGAGATCGCGGGTTTTACCTGCTGATCACCTGTTAGTGCCCGTGGCCTCAACTGTCCCCAACCAATTCCTAACTAAAAAACTACTTTGGAATTGGTATAAAATGACATCAAAGGGAAGGCCTAAAGGAGGAGAGAATATAGAGAAAGGTTATTATACTGAGATTTCCCACTGATTAGGTCTGAAGACCCTTGTGCCTTCTGCGCTTCCCCCATTTTGTACAGGAAACCCTTGTTTCCTTGTGATTGGATGTTCATCCCTTTGTTATGACATCTTGGAGTGAGTATTGGAAGGATACCTACTAGAGGCTTGAGGCAGGACGGATCCAAAAGGAGGCTGAGCTCTGAGCCTGCAGAAGTGGTTCAGGTGATATTGCTCTTTTTTGTACTATTCTATTTGTCTAATAAAGAAACACGTCTTGTTCCCGATACGCTTCTTTCTTTATGTTAATGATGTTCATGTTTTAATTTCATGTATGAATGGATGTCTAAAAGTTTATAACTAACTCCTTTCTTGTATAACATAAAAGATGATTTTCACATAAATCTTTGTCCATATATTGTTGCATTCTTTGGAATTGTTGTTTTTGCAGGACAAAGGAGCGGAAGGGACGTGAAGAAGGGTTTGGACCCTTGAGGAACTACCCAAACATAAGACCTGAGGTACGTCCTTCTCACCTTAGAAATAGCTTTTTCTAGCATAATGGCTGTGTGTGTGTGCATGTTTCTTGATTTAAAGAACTTTCAGTCTGCTAGGGTTCCACCCAAGAGCCTTAGGGGATAAAATCCCGCAACAGAACTGGCGACTCCGCTGGGGAACAACATTCTTGTTGTTCCTAGTTGGGTGTTTGTCAAGCCTATCAGGGCTCATTAGCTTGCTGGCTTATTGTTATTGTCTGGTCTGTTTCTGACTTCTGAGTTTTACCAATTTCTTGGGTCTCTTTTTAATTTTTTCTGAAATATTATATACACGTTGCTTTGTTTAGTTACAGAAGCGTATAAACGCTTGTTGTATGAATTGAAACCGCGTATACGCAGGTTTCCTCAGAAACAGTCGCGTATACACGCATTCTGCACTGAATGCAGTCGCATATACCTGGCAACTTTCAGGATTTATAAAATTTTTTGTCTCTGGAGTGTGTCTGGTGCTCTCAGTCAGTTTTAAACAGTCATCTTTGTCAGTATCAATTGTCTGTCTTACAACAAGCGTCCTTACTCCGATTTCTCTCTAATTATAAGGAGTTTTGGTCTTGTTTTGTGTTTGCAAGTGTCATCATCTTTTTACTTTAAACACGCAAGATTTCTTTATTGGAATCTCGGTTGCCCTGAGTGATCAGAGCAGAAAAGATTGTTATTAATCTTTGTGTTTAACTTTGTTTCTTGGTGACTTTTTGTTTTCTTAACGAAATCGATTCTTATGACCAGTTACTTCTTTGTTTCATCAATGTTGTCATTTTGATACTTTCTTGGAACCGTCTTTTTGATCTTTTTTGGTCTTTGCTACCAAATCTTTCCTTGCTACCTTCCATTGTCAAAAGCCTTTTTGAGCACATTTTTTTTTTGTTGAGTTTTCATTATTTGTTAGGTGTCAACTTACAAAAATTGTTTCTTGCTTGTTTCAATTGTGAAGTGTCGGTTTTTGTTGAGAGCATTTTCAAAAAGACCCTTTTGTTGCTACTTTCAAGTGAACTTCTTGAAAAGTTTTAGTTTTCCTTTCTTGAATTTGCTTTTCATTTTGTTTCCTTTTGCTGAATGAAAGTGTTTTTGTTATCTTGAGTTTTTCTTTTAGTATTTAGACGAAATGAATTGTAGCATCTCATATTCCATCTAAATATTGTAAGTGGCAAAATAAAATTGATAAACAGGTTACTTTCATTTCTTGCTTTAGAGAAATCTTGAATTCTTGCATATTCGCTATACTTTGCATTAGTTTTCATCATTAAAGCATTAGCAATTCTTTTGGTTTTTGCGTGTGTGAAGTGTGTTGCAAGAAAAGAAAAGAAAAAGTTTTTGATTTCTAAGTGTTTCCTACAACCCATGTAGAGTACTCTTTTTCATCGAAAAACAATGACAAAGTGCATAAGCATGTAGTTAAGTTTTATTAATCTTTTTTGCGTCAAAAAACACATCATCAGTTTCAATTCCACCATCCTTTGACCTAAAAGAACAGCCCTTAAAAATCAAGCACTAATTAAAATCAACTAGAACTGTTTTATTTTAAGATACACAAACAAGTTTTAGGATTTTAGGGCCTTGGAATAGGCGAGTGGAGAGTTAACTCTCCAAGGCCACATTAAAATGTCAAAACATAGGAGTCTGATTAAAGAGAGAAAATCCAATAGCGTGAGGAAGACCAGGAAAGCTCCGGATCTGGGAGTTAAGCACGAGGGTCTGTGAAGATAGGGAAGAGAGATACCCCCTCTCCTACTTGTCCGAACTTACCTCACGACTGTTTCGCCTGGCTTCTGTGACGAGTTGGTATCCTTAGTTGCCACTCCTAGGGATCTACAT